>JAHWFP010256567.1:9402-39068 GCA_023313725.1 Lithobius niger
TTAAAAGTTGTTGGTTGTTCTGATAACGTAAACCAAACAAGGTACAGTATGTATTTCATTTGGACCAAGACAGTCGAAAAGGTCAAAGATGATGTTGGGGGGTGAGGGGGGGGGGGGTTAAAAAATAGGGGAGGGCCCGACCATAAACTTTGCCTATGGGCCCAGGACACTTTGTTACGCCATTGGAAGAACACTGTTTGGGCATGAAAAGATTTGAAATTTGAGTTCCGGCTTTAATTTATTTACGTGGATACAGCGGTAAGGTTTCACGTGGACTAAACATATGTGCGTATTTTAACACGTTAGCGTAATATTCCTTATTTTCACTGTTCCTTTTGTGCTGAGTTTTATTTGCAATACAAACACAGAGTTCAGTTCCATGTAGCCTGCATTACAAAATGTTGACCCGTCAGTACGGCGTGCTAAATCGCTTGTGTAATATTACGGAAATTAAACTCGGTGGGAGGTGGGGGGGCCCCAGGGGGGGAGTTCACTCGTGCAACATTATAGAAGGTCTGCTATTAAATCACGGGCGGAAATAAAATCTAAAATACAGGAAATTCGTTCGTTTTTGCGAACAAAGCTTTTGTAAAATGGGACGTAATCATGAATTGAGCCATTGAATCGATGACATTGTTATCTAACCGTAACAATCATAAACCTACCGGAAATATCATTGTCGCAGAAACACCAGCAATAACTGTGATTACATGGTTTGGCGAAAGGCTCAGGTACGTTTCTAGGAAACTTAACGCGTTGGAGTAGAGAGCGTTCACACCGTGTGATGAAAATAACAGAATCACAAACATTACACGTAATCGCACTTGTTTTTATGATGATACCTCCGCCACATATAAAGACACATCATTTGTCATCGGCAGTCACCGGGCTAGGACATCGCTAAGTAACCACGTACCACTCAGCAAATAGCGGCTATTTGTAACAGGTAATTTAACTGTTGATAAGTTGTTTAATTTTATTTGCATTTTATTTGCATTTATTTGGTTTTTTTTAAATTAATGGATCGCACTTTAGTAACCGGGGGGGGGGGGGGAAGATGTTGCATGAATTTTCTATGAGTTATTTTTTGCTTTTAGTCGTTAAGTGGAAGGACCTTCTCCCTATATTGTGAGTTGTTCACGTTTGCAAAAACACTTCCATAGTTTGTGCGTTACGAAGACTATAGATAAGGGAAGAAAGCTGACTAGAAATAGCATCTTACTTCTTTCAGACCTACTCGGAATCCTGTAGCAGTAGTTGTGACTACTAATACCTCCTTTTGCTTTCGTAGTAGAAGGCAAAGCATTATCACAGGTATTAGCAGCTGCAACTATCGCTTTAGGGCCTCGCGTAGGACTGAAAGAAGTAATTAAGATGCTACATCTAGTCAATTTTCTCATGTATGGTACTACGGCTTTAATTAGTTGACACTCTACCAGATGGCTCTACGTGTAATTAGAGGCCGGGGCTTTCGGACGAAACTCTAATTGGAAAATCGTCTTATGGAATAATTGTCTAACATTTGCCTAAATAAAAAATCTGGAAATTATGTAAACGGAATATCGTATAATGGATAAGCGTAAAATGGATAAACGTATAACTGGACAATAATATACCTGTGATTTCTGAGGTTATATGTATAGCCGCAGCAAGCGAGGTAGGGACATTAGGTGATTTCCATTATACGAATTTCGTGTTAGACGATTTACCATTACACGAATTTCATGTTAGGCGATTTTCCGTTATACTGTATACGTTTTTTCCTATTATGCGATTTTCCAGTTAGACGATTACGCCTCGCCCCATTAGGCCTGTATTTGTGAGTAATTAAGCCTATTATTTGTTTGTTTTATATACGGTACCAAGTATTAAGTGAGCAAATGTACATAGAGAGTCCAAACTTGGTCAAATGCCCAAGTAATTTTTTCTTAAGCCCCGGAGTGAACAGAAATTTACAAGTAAAATCTGTGGTGCAATCTCACTGCGATCTGTTGAACTAGTAATTCTCTTCCTATGGTGTCTGCATAGAAGGTTCACTCGTTCGAAATTCTCCTAAACTTACCTAACCCCTCGATTCAACTCAATAGCCTTTGCCTTTAAGGGTTAACACGATTTGCACTTCAGTATTGCCCGGTTTTTACAACATTTTGATTAACATTAACCTCGGGAGGAGCAACTGAAGGGCGCTGATTGAGTGAGCTAAGCGAACAAAAATCAGCGTTTGTTAGCCAGTGTGCACAAAAATGGGATTGAAGAAACTTCGGCATGTGAAGTTTGGACATACAATAAACCAAACCGTATTAATTTGGCTGACGTAACGGCTAATTAGGCAATGGCAAATGTGAAAATTATCAATGTGAAAATGTGTAGACGTGATGTAATTCCTGCAGAAAAAATGGTAGAGATGAAAATAAGACGGTGTGAACTATTGTACATTTACAGTCCTATGAAAGTTGTGATATCCAACCAAAACGTAAACTGGTAAAAAAGAAGCCGCCAAGTTTCCAACAAGGGTCGGCTTTTGTAAGAAGTGATATCATTCAACCAGGGAAAGGCCGACAAGGTTAACCCTATCAGTCAAGTTCATCGCACCGTATAATACTTTGGACGTTAAATGAAAACTTGAAGATTGCTACGCGAGTAGCAATGTTGTAGGTTTCGTTTAACTTTCGAACTATTATTCGGTGCGATTTACTTGGCTAATAGGATTAAACTTGGCGGCCTTTCCCTGGTTGAATGATATCACTACTTTCAAAGGCCGACCCTTTTGGAAACTTGGCTGCTTTTTTTATACCAGTTTTGGTTTTGGGTGGATAACAGTGAACTTTAGGGATTTTTAGCTAACAAAATGTGAAAGACGAAAGCAAACGAAAAAATTATCAATTTCTCTTATGTAAGGCTAATTACTTAAATTAATAACCAAAACGGAACGTTAAATGTTTAGAGTAAGGGTCTAAAAGTCAAAACCTAGAAGGAACACGGACAAGGTTTGACAGTAAGGGTCTAGGTGTAAAATTTTGTAAGAGGCTGGTAAGCATTAGACCCTTACTACCCGGTGGTTAGCTTATAGTTCTACTCTATTCGGACAGAAAGTGTGTATGAACGAATGTAGCAGGTTTTCTTTGTTCTTAGAATATTGTTGTGGAACTTTGGGAACATAATTTCTTGTGAAGTTTGGCATTTTGTGTCTTTTGATGCTTTAGAATTTTTTTATTATATTTCGTAGATTTACGGCAGAGGATAACCAGTAATGCTCTCTGCTGCGAATACCCTGCAATGTTACTAAACCGAAAATAATTTTCGATACAGCCTTGTCAGTTTGGTCGATGTATTTGCTAAAAGGGTAATGGCATATGTGAAAATTATCAATGAGAGAATTATTTATAGACGTAAACTTCCTTCGGTTCGGAAAAAGGTAGAGATGAAGATAAGATGGTGTGAGGTTTTGTACGTTCACAAGCCTATGAAAGTTGTGATATCCACCCAAAACAAAGCAGTATAAGAGAAGCCACCAAGTTTTGAAAAAGGATCGGCCTTTGAAGGTAGTGATATCATTCAACCAGGACTAGGCCGGCAAGGTTAATCCTATTAGCCAAGTTAATCGCACCGAATAATACTTTGGACATTGAATGAAAACTTGAAGATTGCTACCGCGAGTAGCAATCTAGTTTTCACTTAACTTTTGAACTACTGGTCAGTGCTATTAACTTAGCTAATAGGGTTAACCTTGACGGCCTTTCTCTGGTTGAATGATATCACTACCTTCAAAGGCTGACCCTTTTTGGAAACTTGGCGGCTTCTCTTATACCAGTTTTGGTTTTGCGAGGATCGTTTTAATAACTGACTGCCGCAGTAGTGGAACATGACTCTCGAAACAGAAAAAGAACGCAAATTACTGCAGTGTTGCGGTATTTTGGAGTCCACGTGAAACCTTACTGTTGTAGTCAAATGTTTTTACCATTTTAAAATTTTTGCACACGATAGGTCAGCTAATGATAGGTGCATTCTAGTTAACTGAATGACGTCGTTAGAAAATGATTAAAAACTAATCGTCTTAGTATGCTTAGCACAACTCTAATACAGGGTTGTGTCCTTGAAAACGTGGAAATATCATGGAAAGTGATAATGAAATTCCATGTGTGGAAAGGTGCGTGAGAATCGTGAAAAGTGATATATGTATCATCAGTAGGGTGACGAACGGAAAGTACGCGAAGAACAATGAAGCAATTCGCCAAGAACGTAATCAAATGTGTAGTATAGAGCACATTTGCCGCCATATTGGCACCAGATTGGCACCAGTATGGGTTTTGGAGGGCATAACTACAAGGTGCACTACATAAAAATGGAGGGAAAAACAACGGAAGAGCGGATTTCTTAGGCTTAAAATAACGTTGTTTTTCTCCCACAACAAAAATCGCGCGTTTTAGGTCTAAGAAATCACTCTTCACAGCATCGGCTTCAGTGTGACGCTCTTCTGTTTCACTCTGCAGTGCCCCTTGCAGCTAACCCATTAAGGCTCCAGCATAGAGTTATATACAATAATACTACGTCATGTCACTGCTGTATAGGATATCGCCCGTTTTCCAAGTGCTGGGATAACAATGTCGAGGGCGCGCAGCGGCCGAACCATTGTTGGATTCCAGCATGAGGAAAGCGGGCGCTATCCTTCTCACCCGTTTTGAAGCTATCAGTCAGACGTACCTTGTTGTGCGCAAGTGGAATACATTGTTGCGTTAGCCAAGAGAAAGTTTGTGTAGAATATTCGTTAAGACGCAATGCTTCAAGCAACGAAAAGAGCAACGTTTAATTTTGAAAGCGGTTGCAATGTTGTAATTAACATGAATATTTGAAGGCTTTTTTTTTTTTACGTTTAAGGTGGAGTTGTTTTCAAAAGTTGTTCCATTTAATTGATTATATTCCGTTGCTTTATTCGCTTTTTGACGAAACCAACGTTCGTAAAGCAGTGCTTGCAATGTTGTGAGTAACGTAAATTGTTGAATGTTGCTATTTTTCATTTGTTTCAGTAAATTTCTTACATTTGTTTGTTTCCTTCCACTTTTCTTTTAACACAAACAGGGGCTGGGATCCACGTGGAGGATCCAGGATCTCAGCCCTCAACCGTGGATCCGAGCACTTTTCGTCCTCGTTCATTGTTGCGATCTCGTCATGCTGTATTGTTATAAGAGGACTGGGAGCTTTGAAACGGGGGAGAAGCTTCACATTGTTCTTCCTTTGTATCGGCATGAAAATTTTTGAAAGTTGGGCTTTACGGTTATAATTTTATATTTACGTGTATAATGGTTGAATACAGCAGTAAGGTTTCACGTGGACTAAACAGTACATCAACACTGCAGTATCTGAAACCTAACAGGAAAGTTAATTTGTGTTTCTTTTGTTATTTTAACTTCGGATCAGTTAAACTTCACCTTAAATATCAAACGATTCGTTTTTGTTTTCTAATTCGTGATACTTTGACATACCAAGTTGGACCTATGTTTTCTCGAGTCATTCTTTTTGCTTTCGTAAGAAAGATAAGACTTGTAGGTCTTTATACGCATTACTTTCTACAATTTGTTGTGTGAAATATATCCCTCTTATTATTATTATTATTATTATTATTATTATCATTATTGCGAAGCCGTTTCAACGATATGTCCTTTTAGTTTTTAATTAAATAAAATTTTTATTTAATAAAAACTCCTTGACTCCTATTGTTGGCTTCTCGTCGTTGTATGTTGTTTGCAACTTGAGTTGGTTTGATCGTGTTTTTCAACACTGAGAACAAACCAGAGGTACGTAACAATGCAATGAACACGCAATGTAAGGAGCCCAACATTCAAACGACGACAAGAACGCCTTAATATTTTAATAAAATTTCGTTCGTTTCTTGCAGGCAATTTTACCCAAAGGCATTCCTAACATGACTAAACCAACCATCGTCCTCACTGTTGCGTTAGTAGCCTGCCTGGCCATTGGGTTGACAGTAGCAGAAGAAGTCAGCACTGATACGTCGGGAGATGCCAGCTACGCCTTGATAGCCAAAGCCGTTGGCCGAGTGATAAAAGGACTCGAAACCATGGTCAACACATTCGTTTTCGACCCCTCATTCCGTGATCACCTTCTCCTCATCCAAAAGGACGTATGTACATCGTTTAAGGAAGCCCTTCTTTGCTACCGATCGTCCACTATCGACTTCAAGTTCACATCGTCAGCCGTCCACGTCGTACGAGACGTCGCTGCCGAACTCGTCAGCGTGCTCGACAGCGATGCAGTTGTAGCCGAGAAAGATGGCGGACCTATTCTCGACTTCGCTAACCAACTCGTACACGTCTTTGCCAAACGCCCCGATCTTGGCAGAGCCGCAACCGAATCCTTCATTACATTTTACAAAGCAGCCAGTATTGGATGCGATTGCTTCCAGGCTAGGTTACTCGAAAAGAGAGCCGACTTCTTCTTCCTTTTCCGTCCGTTTATCGAGTCTATACGTCACTTTATGGCTTTGCCTTTGGCTGTGTTCACCGGATTTATGGAGTAAATCGCGCGGCCAGACTAGCTTGAAATCGGTCGCGATGAGAAGTTGTATGGAGCGCAAAAGGTGACGAAACGTACTGTCCAACGTATATTAAAACATATTAGAATGGAGCGGTTTCGACGTCTTTGGTACTTCATAATGCGTCACGTCGCTTCAAATGTAGTCCGTTGTTTCGGGCTTGAAGCCGCTATCAGACTGGCTTGAAATTTGACTCTACACGAAGTGCTATTGTGTGATAAAGACGTCAAAAATTAGATCCCTAACTAGTGGTCAACCACATTAGAATGAAGGAATTTTGACGTCTTTGGCACATAGAGCGCATCCGTAGCTCCAAATTTTTGTGTGTCAGTTTTTGGAGGAATGTTCCAACTTATTGTATGGCTTGTCAACCTAAATTCGCATGAACAGGCCTTCAGGTAGATTTTTATACGATGAATAAGAAATGGATTTTTGTATAATCGTTTTAGATACATTTTGTTAATAATATATGGAATGTTGAAATATTGTAAAATTTGATACATTTTATTATTAAAGTTATTTAAGATTACGTTTGGATTGAACTTATTTACCATTGCGTTGTTTTGTAACAAACAAATACAGATGCAAACCTATTTAGCTTCATCGATTTAACACCACCACGTCGTGTAATTGTACCCAACTAAATACCCTTCATTAGTGCTGGATTAGTGCTCATTAGTGCTTGAAAAAAATATTAGTGCTCATACAATAATAGAGCATATACTTTCAAAGATGGTGGTGCCAAGTTGATTCTGACAGCGCCATCCTCTACATTGGCTCGAAAAAAATCTCATTTTTAGTGCTCAATTAGTGCTCAATCGTGCTCGAAAATTAAAATTAGTGCTGTACAAGTCTGTAAATTATCGCTCTTTTGATGATTTGGTGCTGTTCATGCTGTAGTACCACTCGCACTGAACGGCTCCAAACATGACCCATTTTTTTAGAGCTCAATGAGTGCTCATAGTGCTCGATAATAAGAATATAAATCTTTTATTAAAAGAGTACTAATTCTAATTATCGAGCACTAATGAGCACTAATTGAGCACTAAAAAAATGGGACGTGTTTGGAGCCGTTCAGAGCGAGTGGTACTACAGCATGAACAGCACCAAATCATCAAAATAGTGATAATTTACAGACTTGTACATCACTAATTTTAATTTGTAGGGCACTAATTGAGCACTAAAAAATGATATATTTTTCGAGCCAATCATAGAGGTGGTGCTGTCAGCATCAACTTGGCAACGCCACCTTTGAAACTGTTACAATTCTCTTATAGAATGACCACTGAATTGAATTTTCGAGAACTAAGGAGGACTAATCGAGCACTAATTGTCGGTGTGTAGCATGGGTAAAAAGAAGGGCACTAAGCAATTTCAAAGGTGGTGGTGGCAAATGTATTCAGCACCACCGTCCGCACTTAATGGCTCCAAACATGTTCAGTTTTTAGTGCTCGATTAGTGCTCGATTGGTGCTCGAAAATTAGAATTAGTGCTCTGTCAATAAAAGAATTATAAAACTTTCAAACTTTAGTGGTTGGACACAATTTGGTTCCGCCGCCGTTGAAAGTGTTATAATTAATTTATTGAAAGAGCACTAATTCTAATTTTTGAGCACTGATGAGCACTAATCCAGTACTAAAAAATGGGACTTGTTTGGAACCGCTTAGTGAGGGTGGTGCTACATCATGAACAGCACCAGCCCATCAAAATAGTGATAATTTACGGACTTGTACAGCATCAATTCTAATTTGTAGGGCACTAATTGAGCACTAAAAAATGATATATTTTTCAAGCCAATCAAAAATTGAAAAACACCGGACAGGAAGACAGACTTATCGCCGAATTGACGCGCAATGTCCTGCGGAAGATTGAAACGACGACCAACACCACCAAGATGGTGACAATCAACAAGGAAGTGCCGGACCGTAAGTGGCCGTCGACACCAATAACATTCAGGAGGCTCAACCCCCCCCCCTCAAAGAGATACAGTGAGTAGGTCGGGTGTGACCAATGCGCAAACGGGCCAACACCACCTCTTCGCGGCGACTGCGGCGACACGCCGAGTACCATTCCTCGACAGCGCCTTTAATAGCGCCATTTATTGCCGTCCTGTCTGTCCCACAGGGTTTGCCAAAAAGCGTGTAACCTCAGACGTAGAGTTGGAAAGGCGTCTGAGGAAACAAGGCTGAGATCCCTTCCGAGAGGACCAGAAAGGCCCCCTTTTGCTGCAGAATCAGCGTGATCATTCCCAGCTATCCCAACACGACCCAGGATCCAGGAAAAACCCACGGTTTTCCCCTTGCCAGGCAAGCGGAGGGAAAAAAAAAAGGGGGGGGATCGGAAAATTCTGCGTAATTTGCAATTTTCTCTAGTAACTCACGATATTCTCTCTATCCTGACCCACCTTTTTGACACTTCTACTCTTAACAAACGTTTGTTAACGTTTTAAACCCTTACCAAACCCCAATTTATAATTTGGTTAGTCCTTATTTTTCGTCTGTTGCTGGTTTATCAAGGGTACAATCACAAAAATTGTGGGAGAACTCATTTTTTCAGGTCCATCACTTCTGGCAATAACAGCAGGAGGCCCAGTTCTAATAAAAGAAGTAGTCTTTTGAATTTTATTTTCAATATAATAATATATAAGTTTGTTGCAAACGCAACCGGAATGGCAAGGACCTGGTGGTCACTAACTGCCATCCAAAGTTAAAACAAAAATTAAAAAGTTTAAAACGAAGACGGTTGCCCGGCTGCATAGGAATGGTTGATGGAAGTAGGTTGGGGTCACGAACGCCTTACCACCAAGGTTAGACCTACCAGGGACACAGTGGTCCCCAATGGCATCGCCAAACGTGAGGGACGAGTGAGGGGAAAAGCCGTACCATTATCAATGTTTAAAAAATAAATAAATAAATAAATACAATAAAATAAATGCATTGCAGTTTAAAGCCTGGCCTAAACCAGTGTCCATCATAATCAAGATAAAATAAAAATAAAAAAGTTCATCATAATAAAAAAACCATGGTCACCATGGCTCATATTTTTTTTTTAAATTAGGAAATGTTTCAAAATTTGTTGTGTAATGAAAGGAAATTAAATAAGGGAAGTAAAAACGAGAGATTTTTATTTGCACAGGAAAAAAAAGGGAAATTTCGCTTTTACTCAGGAAAATTCCGTAAGTTAGAATTGGAAGCACTGGATGAATGCTCAGCAGGGAAGTGAACTTCTGAGTTATGCAGTAAAAGTTGCCTTTAGATTATGTTTGAGAAATTTTTTTGGAATTTCAGTGAATTCAGCATAATTATTTTGGAAGAAATGAACCCAGGATTTGAGAATGAATTGATTTGGGATTTGAAGTTTATACGGGCTAGTTTGGTAAAGTGGGATAACAAAAAGTTTCGAGGTTAATTCTGTGTAGTAGTGTGGTTGAACAAAAATGGGAGTGAAATGGGGAAAAGAGTCAATTTTATGTTTTGTAGAGAAGGAATGTTGAGCAGGGGCATTGTTGGAGGCTGCAAATTTTGTGAAACTCGAAGCTGGTGGCCGAAAACTACTTTGAAAAATGTAATGTTTGGCAATTAAGTTTTAAACGGTTCGGCAGATTAAACACATTCCGGGTAATATTCAGAATTAACTTTTCATAAAAAAGATCCAATTATTTAGAATTAGTGAAAATCCAAGACGGCACCCGAAAATGCCGTCAAAAAAAAAACCAATTATTTCTCTTCCGTCTAGGTTGAACACCTAACCTATATACGTATAATAATTCGAATTATATTTTATTTAAGAAAGGTGCAATTACAGTTTTGTGAAAGGCCATTTGGGTGCCGCAACATCCCCCAAAAAATTTTTTATGGCTTCTGTCTTGTAAACCGTTTGTCAGATTGCAAACGACCCCGCAGCAAAGAATCTTCAGAATAAACTTTTCTGAAAAAAAAATCATACTCAAACTTGTGAAAATCTCGGATAGCGTCCAAAACTGCTTTTGGCTTTAAGCTTCAATGCCGTTGATCACACTGAAGACACACCGGTTAGTTGTAATTTTCAGAATTATAACTATTTTCTTCAAGTATAAGCCAGTCCAAATTTAGGGTTCAGGCCATCCTTAGGTCCAAATTCGTTATTTATTAATGGATAAAATCAGAAAACTAACTTCTTGACTGAATGAAGTGAGTGGGGGGGGGGGGTGAGAGTGGTTTACTATTTACTCCATTACGTGACGTATTCGGTAAAGGAGTTAGTTACATTTATGCCAATATTAATGTGACCTTATAGAAGAACGACCATTTTACCGTTCTTCAGAATGTTCTTAATTCTGTAGAAAATAGTTATTTGTCCGTCCGTCCGTCCGTCTGTACGTACGTATGTATATTTGGCTTAATGAATAGACTTAATGAGGAATGGAATATGTTTATTGGGGCTGTGACCCAGAGTCATGGAGTAAAAAAGCACGGTAACAGATTATTAAAGTAAAAACCAAGCAGATAAAAACATAAACAACGTTTCGAAAATTTTCAATTTTCGTCATCAGGTATGCATAAAATAAAAGCATGGCAAATGCCACTAAGTCATCCTATGTAAAAGCATCATCACAATAAAATTAAAATAAAATAAAAGGTATACAATACCATCGATTTAAAAAGGATAAAAACCACCAATTTCCCCTTTCAGGAGAGGCAGAAATGGCGGCCGAAATACACCACCCAACCTTCGTCTTGGGAAAATCAAGTCGAATGGTTTCTGCCTCTCCTGAGAGGGGAAATTGGTGGTTTTTATCCTTTTAAATTAGATGGTATTGTACCCTTTTATTTTATTTTTATTGTGATGATGCTTTTACATAGGATGACTTAGTGGCATTTGCCATGCGTTAATTTTTATGCGTACCTGATGACGAAAATTGAAAATTTTCGAAACGTTGTTTATGTTTTTATCTTGTAACACTTTAATAATACCCAGAGTCATGCGCCCGCTCTAAAAGGGTTTCAAAGGGTTTAACGAGCGTTAACCACTCCTGGTTATCTGCCCGAAGCCCTAATGCCCTACGTCTGCAACAGCCAGATTCCCAGGCGGTCACCCACCCAAGTATCCATCCAGCCCAATGCTGCTTAACTTCGGGGATCTGACGAGAACCGGTGTTTACAGCACTGCAAGGCCGCAGACAAAACCCAGATACAAAACAAACAAGGCTTCAATAATGTTGGCTATTAGAGCCGAGAACAATCAGCTGTACTCTGGAACAATCACCAAGTGGGTAGCAAAGTAAAATGGTGAGCGGCTGACAATGAGAACGGATATATGCTCTCTAACAATTAAAGACAAACAATTTCAATTTCAGTTTGGTATAAATTTCCGAGCCCTGACCCAATATTGCTTCAATATTGCTGACTATTAGAGCCGAGTTGAAAAGTTTCAAAGTTGGTTGAGTATCAATCACTGCATGCACGATTGTTACGGCGGGCTTTTCGCGCTTGGTATCAAAAACGGAGAAACAGACAATTCAGCCACACTGCGTTGCCCTCCACTAAAAAAAATATTTACTTCCTTAAGAAAACAAGACACCAGGGATTCCAAAGGAGGGAGAGCATGGGTGGGGGGAGGGTTTCAAATCATACAATGGGAGAATATGAGGGGGAGCGGGTGCAGGGAACGCGGGAGGGGACACAGTGTACCAGGGAGCTGCATGTGGGCATCTGATCACAATAGGGAAAGGCGGGGAAGGGGGAAGGAGTGAATGGGGGCTCGAAGTGGGAAGGTTTCGCCGTCTATTTCATTTCATGCTCCCCAGTAAAGTATTTCGCTCACGCATGCGGGAATCAGGTAGACCGGCATATGTTTCACCGGGGAACAACTAGGTCTGAACGATGGCTTACAATTGACTTAACTTTGATTTTCTCATGACTGATCGTGATGTCATTCATCTTAAACGAATCGAACACGCACGTAGACACAGCTGCTACTTTAACAGCTATAGCTCGTTTTCCAGCTGACGAAAACTGATTGACAAGTGTCTTAATTTTTTTTTTTTAATATCACTCAAGCCTAAAATCTTTTTGGGTTTGATTTTTTTGTTTAATATTCCCTTCCAACAATTTGCGGATAAGTTGTTGATATTTTGAAAAAAACGAAGAGAAATTTTGCTTTAGAAAATCGTACTACGCATACTTTATTTTATTCTCCGTATTTCGGTCTACAGTCAATGGCGCACCTAGAGGGGGGCAAAGGGGGGCAGTTGCCCCTCCCAAGACCAAAGATTTAACAGTGAAACTGAGCAGTTACAAGAACCTTGATTTTTGACTACTTTCATCAGAAGTCTCCTATTATTTTTCGTCTCAAGTAGGGTATGTAACGTTGGTTTATATCACAGTGCTCTCTACAACCCAAATGCGTTCCCGAGCCCAGTGTTTGCCCCCCCTCCCACCCCATCCCCTTGAGAAATATGACTGACATCGAAGCTGAACCAATATGGAATTTGCTGCCATTAAGAAAATTTCTCAAATTATGCTTCTTAAAAGCATGAAAAATCACTGAAATTGTTAAAAATGCGGTAGCTTTCGGACCCATTTTCATATTTTTTTGCCCCCTCCAAACATAATTTCTGGATGCGCCACTGTCTACAGTCTCTCTGATGCAGAGAGTAACTCTCCTTTCGCACTGCAAGGGTTGCGCTACGAGTATGTCGCTTGTACGTTAGGGTGCAGTGAAAAAACTTTTTTGGAATTCCAATAGCTCGTGTGTGGAAAATTTGCCTCTTAGCATTACTATGACACATACAAAATTTCATCACTCTGAGATGATGTCTTGAGAGTCCAACAGGGGCTTCAAGTTTAGCATTGTTGAACATAGGCCGAGACTGTTCGACATTTTCTTTTGTCGTGTCCTCTTTGGGCAGCACACCGACGCCGACCACTGGGCAATGCGGGCATCCCTATGCGTGAAGTCCTGGGGGTGCTCCCACATTTGGCGTCATTGCGACATTCACTTTGTATAGTGTTAGACTTTTGCAGAGCCACGGGCCGTTTTACTTGATTGCTCGCCCCCCGTTCGGATTGGTACATTATGTTGTGGTTTCACTGCGGGGTTAGGTTGTTTGGTTTTCAACGGTTGTTTGGTTTTCGAGTTGTTATTGTTTGAAGTCAGGTTAAACTAGTTAAGTAGGTTAGTTCTGAGGGCATGATCTTGGGGTCTTTCAGCTCAATGAAGTCAAAGTCAAGTCAATAGCTGAAAAACGAAAAAAAAATATTTTAAATGTTTTTAAATTTAATTTTAACTGTTTTTAAATTTAATTTTAACTGTTTTTAAATTTAATTTTAACATTATCTCATTTCATGCTCACAGAGCGGATGGAAGATAACTATAATTTCAAGAAATATTTGTCTTGCACGTTAATACGCATTGAACAGTTATGGGCCAAAATAGGCTAAAACGCCATTTTTGGCCATTTTTAACGCCGAACTATACCCACATTGTATAACAAAAATTAAATTCATTGTGAATCTGGCATGTTAGTAGGTGGATCTTGAGACCATGAAACGCGATAATGTTAAAATTGAATTTTAAACCTGCAAGTTAATAATTTTTCATGTTTTAGCGTTTCCACCTATGTTTGGATATAATGCTACTTCAATTTAATGTAGTGGAAGTTCAAATTAACGCTCTTGGTTTTGGATTTAAAACACTTGCTTTGAATTTAACACTTATGCACTTGAAATTAAAGCATTGAAACAAACTTCGAATTATTGAATGTATTTAATGATTAAAGCAAATTACGTAAAAACAAAATTAATAAAAAATTACGAAACAAAATTACAAGATTGTAAAATATTAGAGCCTACAAAATTACAACGGAAAAAAAAAGATGACGTAAAAAATAAAAGCATGCATTCTGTGCGAAATAATAATTTCAATAGAATTCACAATTACGTAAACCATTTATCGAGTTAGGACATCGCTATATGAAATTAAACCAAAATCAAATGCAATATAACTTATTTAAATTTAAATTTGTCTCAGAAATGTACTATTACTTCCTTTATTTAAAACTAGCATCATACCCGGCTTCGCCCGGGAATTTGTTTGACCCGTGGTTGTTTCCCAGTATTTGCTCGGTGCTGCCTGATCGTTCACTGCAACAGTCGATTTTTGTTTGTGTAACACTCCCCCTTTCCGCTAATCCTCTCCCTCCCCTCTCCCCTCCTCATTTTATTCCGTCCTCTCCCTCTCCTCTTGGTTTCCTTCCCTTCCTCCTCTTTGCTATACGTAGTTGAACACGTACCCGGCTCCCGGCTCCCGTGCTTGTTTGTCACAACTAGCCACCAGAAACGCAAGGTCGCAACTAATGAAACGTACCTACTCTAGTTTTGTTAAGATGCGTAGTTTAACAGTGGATTGTTAATGGGTTAACGTTATTGAGAATTCTATTGAAATTATTATTGCATACTCGTATGTTTTCGTATTTTTTTCGTTGTAATTTTGTAGGCTCAACTACTTTATAATATTGTAATTTTATTTCGTAATTTTTTATAATTTCGTAATTTTGTTTTTACGTGGTTTGGTTGGTCATTAAATGCATTAATAGTTCGACGAGTTTGTTTTCAATGCTTTAATTTCAAGTGTGTAAGCATTAAATTCACGTGCCAGTGTGATGAAAAATTGTCAAATCATAATAAATCATAACAAGTCATTGCCCCAATTCATCATGGAATAATCAGGATTTTTTCATAGCATTGTCATGACAATTTCATGACAATTTTTCATCCAAGCCAAGAGTTTAAATTTGAAATTCACTAACGTACAAAAGTACAAAAGTGTTACATCCAAATACAAAAGCATCAAATTGAGGTACAAAAAGCGTTAAACCAAAGTTCAAAATCTGTAATTAATTGGAGAGAATTGTGCACCAGTACAGGCCTTTTACTGTATACAGCATTTATGAAATTTCATAAAAAGACAGTTTATTCAGTCATTCAGTTTACTTAGTTTACAAAAGAATAACAATTTCATTAAAATTGGCAATTTATGCCAGTGAAAATCTTCGACGTATAATCAACATGGGTAAAGCGGCGATCTGTTGGATAGCATCCATAAACAGTCCAAGGAATGCCCGCAGATCTGGTCGCACGCTTGAGGAGTACTTTTCGACAAAACAAGACCGAGCTTGCTGTAAAGACGAACGAAGGGACAGAACGGCCTCCCTGGCACGTTCAGCGATGGCGGGATTTTCGGTGAGGACATGTACCACCTTGTAGGCGATGTCCAGAACTGGACCACTGTCTAGAGCAGGTGCGATTTCTCCGGCGGTATCCTTGTCGATGACTTCGGCAAGTCCCGCAGCCAAATCTCGGACCACTCCGCGAAACTGCGGGGTCACTTTGGCTTCGATGGTAGCAGTGCGGTAACATTCCAGCGACTCGGTGACTGCTGTCAAGAAGCTCGATTCGACTTTGACAAGTTGTTCCCGAATGCTCGGGTCCAGTACGAATTTGTTGACCAGGTTCTCGACCCCGCGAACTGCTGAACCTACAGCTTCGACAAAGGCCTTGACACGATCGGCCGTAGACGGTTCTTCGGCCATTGTCACCCCGTTGGGCAGACCGGCGCAGACCAAAGCAAAAATGAAAATTGCGGATGAATGCATGATCTGCAAAAAGAAAAAAATAAGTAAATTATACATATATCCTGAATCCTATTTTTATGTCGTCCAACCAAAAGTAGCTAAGGAAAGACACCACAAATGCAGTTACTCCCTGGGTAGAATTTTTTTAAATTCATTGCATACCGAAATTAAACTTATTATTGCGCTGAAATCGTTCAAGAAACATTTGTTTAAGGGGTTAGTAGATCAAAACCCTGTGAACTTAGCAATGCTCTTTAAGCATTATGAGTTAATCTTGACAAATTTTCTTTTTTGATTACATTGTTTTCTTGTATTTGGACATTTTTTCAACTTTTTTCTTACTAATTTGTTGTATAATCATGATTTGTTTGATTTTGGAAACCCTGCTTTTCACATTAATTACTGTTTTTTATTCCTATTTTTAAGAAAATGTTTCGTTTGTGCGAACCTTACCCACATTAAGGAAAATTGGAAATTAGCCAATAGAAAAAATCATACACTAGAAATAACGTAGTTCAGTAAGCCACCTTTATGCACTTACGTTTCGTCGGAGTGGCATGACCCGGATTCGAACCGGCTACCCAGTTCGCCCCCAGATCACTTGCATAGCGCCTGAGTGAATTTCGGTCGAATAGAGCCCTGGTCACGGTTGTGACCTTAATAAGGGGTTCAGTGAGTTATCTTTATGCCAATGGAGGATGTGGCCATAGTGATTAAGGCGCCATGCAAGTGATCTGGGGGGCGAACAGGGTAGCCGGTTCGAATCCGCGTCATGCCACTCCGACGAAACGTAAGTACATAAAGGTGGCTTACCGAACTACGTTATTTCTAGTATATGATTTTCGCTATTGGCTAATTTCCAATTTTCCTTAATATTAAAACCTTACCCACACGTAGGCATCTGGCCTTGTGGTGTCAGGTTAGTCGTTTGACAATATTTTCCTTCAAAACTGAAATAAACTCAACTCAAAGGGAAAAAATATCACAATTAAAAAAAATTGACTTTATCCACGATGATGCTCGTGATTTTATTCGTCGTATTACGTGTCAGATGTTTTAGTTTTACCTTAAATGTGGTTCACTAGTTGGCACGTATCTAGTGGTTCAAAATGTGCGTTTCAAAACAGTCTATATATAGAAGAATGCGCCCGTACTGTCATTAGGCTTAACTTTACCGCCTGCTCCCTGGTGCACGTGGGCGCACCAACTTTACACTCCATAATTAAGACGGCACGTAGCTTGTTTGTTGTGTAAAAAGAAATTTATTTGTATGTTCCTTGGCATGTTGAAAGTAAAGGCTAGACAGAACTAGACAGCGGTAAATGGCAGCCGCGCAGCTTGCATTTGGTGACAATCCCCCTTTAATTACTGACTACCACCTCGTTGCTTCGCTCACTCTGAGTGCGTTGATCCTTGCTTCACATGGTTTATTCGCTCACCAAAGCATCACAAACTCGATTTACTCATTATGCCGACACAGGCTAATTGGAATTGTTGCTCGCAGTCCGTTCCTCACATTCCTCAGTACGTCTGCATTTCATCTGCGATCATTCAAAACGTACGATTTGTTTCTTTGTTTGTTTGCATGTTTGTACAGTTCCGGTAAAAAAAAAAAAACGCTTTTTTTATAAGGAAGAAGTTGCAAGATTAATGTACATGACTCTGAACTAAAATGTTGATATCTCGAAAACTACTGGGCAGAATTGAATGAAACAAAAACTGGATTGCTTATTATGATATCAGCTACATTTATATGCCTATTACATGTAATGGTAAGCAGCCAAATGTAATTGGCCGAGCGAGCAACACGATTCGATAACTAATAATATACCTCATAAACTACTGGATAAAATCGAATAACACAAAAGCTGGATTAATTGTTATGATATATGCTGTAATTCTATACGTATGACATGCAATATTGGGCAGCAACATGTAATATGCAATTCAGTCTTTGTTTCGTGAAAATTCGTCCACTAGTTTTCGAGATAACTGAATTTCTTATGGTTGTTATGACGACCCTCGATATAACGAAAAAGGGCGTTTTTTTGACCGCAACTGTACGCCTACTTCTCCAAAAGTAAGGCCCTCTACGAAGGTGCGCGTACCACCAAAATGAAAAATTGAGAGATCAAAGCGAGCAACGGATTTGAAAATGTTTCGCTTAAGTGGAAATCGCACTCTTTCCTCGTTCAATCCACGCACCTCCGTGCTTCAGAAAGGTGAATTTTTGACAACCCCTTTTAAAACCTACAGGTCTGCTTATTCCGTTCGTCCTGCAAAGAAACACCCATAAAGTTTCCCTGTAAGGTTTCACATACCGCAGTGTTGTGAGGCCCTGTTCTGCAGAAAGGGTGTGACGCGAGTTACACCCTTTTTGAATAACAGTGCTCAAATTACTTCCTCTGTCATCAATCATTGGCCAAAAAAATTTCGAGATCGTGTCTCCAGCCAATTAGAAGTTAGCAGTCGGCAAAAAGGATGTAACTTGCTTAGGTCTGCAGATTTGTCACACAAAAAGGCTGCTACTTCCTGGAGACCACGGCACTTTCACCTTCTTAGCGTAACAATCTGTTGTCACAAATGGTCATAACTACTGTCCTTTTTATGTTACAACATTAAGCTTTTAATGACTTGATATTGTACGTTAAAAGCTGTTTTTTTTTTTACTATTGCACATTTAAAAAATGTTTTAAATGCTATGATTTATAGGAAACAGTTCAACCTGTAAACAGTGTATACAATAACGGATTCAGTATTCAAAAAAATGTTTGACATCGACTTGACAGCGATTTCAGCAGACTCAAACTTTAAACGTATTTTCCTGAGAACAGCAGTTTTTGAGTTACACCCATTCTGCAGAACAGAGCCGTGCTGCACTGTTTAGTCCACGTGAAACCTTGCTGCCGTATTCACATGTACACAGACAAGAGTAGAAGATGTAGCCCTCTATAGGAGTGGATGGAAAGCTCCTTTGCACTACATCTCACTATAGTACAGGTTTAATGTATGCTTAAATATCACACATCACAAGATCGAATCGCTTTAAAGGGTACGAGGTAACTCACACCAGGCTTGTTTTTCGTCTTCGATCTGATTTTTGTTTTGTTTATACTTGGGAGAGGCGTGCGAAAGTTGGGGTAAATGGAGCAAGGTCACAAAATGAGCCCGATGCAGTTCCAGGGGGGTAAATACCGAGGTAACTGGGGTCGAATGGCAGAAGGACCCCGACCCAGAAGGGAACTCCATCCATGGTAGTCCTGGCTTGTATGCAGATTCGAATTCATGGCAGCCATAGCGATAGGAATGTTGCTAAACTGTTCATGATGTAGTAACATGCTGCAATTTTCAGATAAACCAAAGGTAAATTGTAAAAAAAAAAAAAAAAAAAAACAGTAAAGAAAAACGGTTTTCATATTTCCGATTATTGTGGAAAATCTGGGAAAAAGAGAAGGTAAAAGGAAAATAAAGGCATTAAAATTATTCGAAATAAACCGTGGATGTAGCAGTCTCCAGAACCGAGTCAAAGACTCCCCCCCCCCCTTCTCCCCATGGCGAGTTGAGGCCCTGTGTGCAGCTTATGTTCGAGCGCGTGCATTAAATTGATTAAAACTACCAATGCGCAAAGTTTTGGCTAGGTGATAACAAACAAGCTGCTAACAGAGAATTCTTGAAAAATTATTTTTGATTTTAAGTTTGGATTTGTGAGATTTTCAGTAACTTGTACCTATACTGAAGACGGAACTTTTTGAAGGAAGTCTTGTAAAGGTAAATTCAAAACCCTGGGGTCCCAACTGGGAAGCTTCCCTAGTTGTGAAGGTAAAAAATTGTTCAGAACTTTAGGTAAAACTAGAAGACTTGAATTTTTCAAGTAGCGTTACTTTGAGGGATGCGAAACCATTAATAAAAATGTTTCCTGATGAGCATTGGTCCCACGAAAAATCCAAATGAACCTTTAATTTTCGACCACTGGATATACGTTTCTTACGGTCTTGTATGTACATAACAACTTCAAAATTTCTTTAAAAAAAATAATAAAATAAAACAACATACACAGTTAAAAGCTACAGCAACTACTCGATTAAGCAACGACTCGCCTTTACATTCTCGCACTTAAGAGCTAGAAATCATTACGAATTCCAACATAACGACGGTTTTAGCTCTGCTGGATCGCAACGAAACAGTCAATAATGTAAGTTCAGAAGCTACTTGGAAAATTGTTTCGTCTAGAGGATTTCTTATCTTGTGTTGTCACGGATTCATAAGACTGCAAGCATTTACGCAATCGATGTTGGATTAAGCTGATCCAGGTATAGCGCTGTTACTATGGCAACGAACGACGCCTTTGCCATTGCGATTAGGCCTAATTCTAGCTGTGCCAATACAAATACGACGTCTTACGAGGGCACGCTTACCTAACGACACGTCTTTGCATTATCGCAGCTGACATTTAATCGCAATGGCAAATGTGTCAGTGCGATGGAGGTTTTTACTTCGACTAATGCTTGACATGTTGAAAAAACGGAAAAATTAACGCTGAAGTCAAAACGTAGCACTTTGTTCAGTTCCTTTGGCAAATTTTCGATAATAAGAAGTTCATCGAAAATTCGCCAAAGCAACTGAACAAAGTGCTACGTTTTGACTTTAGCGTTAATTTTTCCGTTTTTTTTTTCAAAATGTGTCAGTGCTACGGGAACAACACTACCTGTATTAGCTAAATCACACACATCTTTTGAGTAAATGCTTGCAGTCTTATATTCCGTGACAATAAAATAAAGAATTCCCTCCTGATGAAACGATTTTTCCAGCAGCTTCTGAAATCACATTATTGACTGTTTTCGTTACGAGCTGGCAGAACTAAAACTGCCGCCATGTTAGAATTTCAGATGATTTTTACCTTCTAAGTGCGAGAATGCAATGGCGAGTTGTTGCGAGTTGCGAGTTGCAACTTGAGCCAATGATTTACCGTGGCCATGAATACACAACAAATTGTGTGGTAACAGACTGTTATTTTCCGCGTCAATTTTAAAGCTTATACGTCAGCATGAAAAAAGGCCTTTTTTTGGAGCGAATTCGAAGTCGCCCTGCTTTTAAGTAAGCCATTCTAAACAAAAAAAAATGTTGTTTGTACAATAGTTTGTGTATCACTTTGGAATTGACACTTAAAGGCACCTGTTTGCCATTCCGATAGCGTTTTCCATATTCTAGACACAGTATCCACATTCCAGATTCTCCGTCATCCAATAGGCTGATGTGGGTCACGTGACCTCGTCTTTAGTTATGAAAATCACGGCGCTGCTGCGAATAGTGTTGTTCCATTTTTAATTTACCGCTATTTTTCTTTATATTGCTCGAAGATTCTACGGTGCTGAATCTAGGAGTTGAAAAGATGAAAAGGCACCTTTAAGTTTAAAATTAGGTCTATGGTCTTCTAATATTAAAAAAAAATTAAACATTGTACCGTATCCGCTAAATTCCGATAGTATTTGGAATTACGGGTGTGATTGAGTAAGGTAGCATAATGGTTAGCACGACTTTGTCACGTGCAAGAGATACCAGGTTCAATCCTGACATCAGCCACTCCTGGAATTTTTCGGGAAGAGAAAGGCCCTGTCAGACCTCGTGCTCATGTCGATTGTGGCTTGTAAACAAATCCGAGGAATTTTCTATTGGATTTACCTCTCTCGCTTAATGGCGCCCTGGCTTCGACTGGGAGCGTACCAAATATCGAACGTATTTGGAATTTCCGTGAAAATTTCGACTTTCCGCGATTTTAATTGGTCCCACAACACCAAAAAAATATAAAGATAAAACAATTACTGTAATTACGTTTTTTTTTTTTATTATTCATGAGCGGCAGAAAATCATTGGACCTCGTTGCATAGCTGTTGCGTAAATGCAGGAGGGGGGCGGGGTGGGCAATGCCCCTGCCCTTTTCCTGTAAAAATTCCTTTTTTGCACATTTTTGTAAAAAAAAATTTAAAAATGCCCTATTTTTGTTTTCTGAACCGATAAACGTTGATACTGCAGACAGCGAAAGAGCCTATAGAGCCCTAAAAAGGACAAAAAGAAGGGCAGGAAAGGGGCAGAAAGGGGCATAAAAGGGTAAGAACGAAAGACAAGCTTTCGTAAAAAGTTCAATACTCATTTTCGCTCACTTTCAAAATGCAGATATTAACAATACCTTGCTAATTTTCGACTGAAATGCTTCAGTTTTCATCATTCATCCTAGGTAATCGGTTTTTCTACATCTCCCCTACTGGTTTTTTGAACATGGCAACCATCTTACCGGCAAAGCCAATTACCTAGGAAGCCTGACGAAGAAGACTTAAGCATTTCAGTCGAAAATTAGCAAGGTCAAATTGTTAATATCTGTATTTTCAAAGTGAGCGAAAATGAGTTTCGAACTTTTTACGAATGTTAATGAAGAGTTTCAAAGTTTCAAAGTTTCAACGGTTTTTTTCAGTAAAAAAAAAAAAAGACCGACGAGCTAACAAAAAAAAGGCCCCAGAAAAATAAAATCTCAGCGTTCCCCTTCACAAAAGTTACCCCTGCCCTCGCAGTGGGGCTGGGCACGCTACTGTGCAAATCGTACCGTGGCAGGAATCGAGACAGGAAAGCCCAATAAAACAATGTTAATAGTTATCATTCTGAAAATACAAAAAAAAAAAAAAAAAACATTCTTACCTTTTTCCACAACTCGTGTCTGGTTTAGCGTAGTACAAAGCTCTCAAAAGTTGACTGCTCGAACCGACTGTACGATTAATAACGCCCGTCAATTATTTTTATATCGTGAAAAAGTGGGTCTCAACCCACTCGTTGGTTAATCCACACGATGGGTATAATTTCATTTTTAGAAGGCCTTTTGTCCGCCATAATAGTAATTGTGTTCGACTACTATGGTTTGCAATGTGGCAAAACATTTCTACGGAAGGCGCAATCATTGCTTTTATTGTAATAAAATGATTCAAACTATATCCGTAAGTCAATAAATCAATCATCTAATGATTCACTGAACACCGTGTATTCGTTCGGCTTGAATTCAGTGAATATTTAGCGTACCAAGTTTCCTGCGAAACTCTGCTCCACGTATAGGATGTCTGCCCAATGCTTTGTCGAATTCGTTTGGCCCCCCCCCCACCCCCTCCGTTCCCCTCCCCAAAAATTGTACTCAAAGTAAGCGCGATATGTCGCTTCACCTTTATTCAAAGAATTTTTTTTTCACCATGCTCCTTTTGTCCTGCGATACGTATTACGTAATGTATGTGCAATATGCAATATGCGTATCCGTATATTTCATCAGTTTCGTTTGTGTGTGTGTGTTGCTTCCTTTGTCTGTCTCTTTTAAATGTGGCATTAGTTTGCATCATGAATAGTTAAATGAAAACTAAAATATTGCTACTCGTGGTAGCAATCTTCAAGTTATCATTTAACGTCCAAAATATTATTCGGTGCGATTAACTTGGCTAATAAGATTAACCTTGGCGGTCTTTCCCTGGTTGAATGATATACTTTCAAAGGCCGGCCTTTTTTTGGAACCTTGGCGGCTTCTTTTATAGCAGTATTGGTTTTGGGTGGATATCACAACTTTCATAGATCTGTGAACTGACCAAAGGTCACACAGTGTTATCTCCATCTGTTATTTTTTCCCCTGGAGAAATGTTATGTCTGTAAATTTTCACATTTATAATTAATCGCATGTGTTCATGTACATGTAAATTCAACATGTAACAGTAACAATCAATATACAATCTCATCTGCTTGTCGGCGACACTCTAGCATGTGTCTAGATAACCAGCAAACTTGGCGAATAACAAGGACCTATATTTCTTTTAAAAAAATTCCTTTTTCCCTACCTGATTAGACCCTGTGCTCACCATCTGCATTTTGTTTCCGACTCTTTTTTTTGTCTCCAGCCAAATCGTTCCTCTCATCGTCACGGGGCAGATAATCCAGTTTGTATTCGTGATTCATAAAAAAAAATCCTTGCAATACAAGGCATCCTGTCCGTTAGTGAGCCGTCTATTTGCAACAACAATGTATTCTGACTGTTAAATACTGAAATGATCAGCGTATAACACTTCAGCATGCTATAATCTACTGTTGAATGACAATAAAAACAATGGTTACAACAATAATTCTGCAGTTATGCGCTCTTCAGAGCCACGTGCTTCTAGCTGCAACTCCCATTTTCGAACACGCACTTCCCCGTATACGACCCTTTACGTGCCTACCAAAATTTAGATTTGCTAACTTTCCCTAACGAGCTGTGGACGTGTCGTTATACCCTAATGAGAATTAACATTGGGGCCGTGTCCTTAGCTATAGTAGCTAGCTAGCCAGTAACACAAATCAACGTTGTTTAGGGGCCGTTTTTTAGGACACATTACCAAACTTTAATGTTAAAGTTTTCTTTGTTACTGGACCCATAGGAGTTGATTGTGTTTGAATGGATAAGCAACTCCCAGCTCAAATGCATAGCCGAAGTGCGTAGTCTTCGATGGCAAGCGTGACTCACGAATGTACCCAGAATACAAAGCGCGTCTGCTACTTCCGCCTGACCAAGCCGCCATGAGGTATTCGCGGTTGATCCGCTCGTAGGCGGTGGAATTTTCTGTGAAATACGCCCTGTACTACATCGTTTATGATGTATCAAACGTAGGTAAGATAAGAGATTGTTATATTGCCAGGCGTTACGTGCCATTGTGTTTTGTAACAAAGTTTGACAGTCGAACGAAACCTTAACGCCGATTGTTGGGGAAGTAAATATCGTATTTTTGTAACACGAGACGGGGTGCTTATGAATGCATGATATTTGCAAGAAAACCGGTGAAGAATGAGTCATCTTCTTGTGACAACAGTAAGTTTAACCAAGTTAAAATGTCGTAGCAGCAGAAAAATTGAATAAATTACTAAATCTAATTTAGTACCGTTATACCAGTTTAGTACCGCGTTATACTAGACGTCGTCTGCTTTCTCCGCCATGTTGGAAGATGGTTTAGAGGGATTGAACCTAGTGCGTTGGGTGTAAATTTCCGATCGCGCGGCCGCGAGTGCCGATTGGCGTGGCGGTACGTCCTTTGACGCCGCGCTCTTAAACTTCCGGTTTAGTCAAGTTGCTTATCCACCAAAACACAATCAACTCCTATGCTGGACCCAAGACGCCTGATTGCAACGATTTGCAAAGATTTCTACCGCATGGAGAATTTACGCCAGTTACGCTGAAATCATTACTTGTATTGGCTGAAACTTGTTTGTGATACCACTTCTTTTTTTTAGTCTTATGTACAGCAGTACCGGTTGAGAAGACTATTGCAACGACTTTGTCCGTCCGTCCGTCCGTCGCTTTTTTCAACTTCGCAACGGTACCAGATATTGACGACCATTGTTTACAACGTTAGATTCAGTGTGAGAAGTTAGTTAAATGACATGGCAAATTAAAACATCTTTACTTCCTTATAGCTAATAGAATTCTTCGACGAAACTAAATTAAATAATAACATTTGATCGTCGAATTAAAATCCTCAGTGGGCCTAAAAACAAATGGATTTTAGCTTCGTTTAAAATAAGTCTCGTCTCATTGTTGCAGGAATGAATAGGCTTATCGTCGAACCAAATTCTCCATTAGGCGTATATCTGCTACTTACGAAATTAAAACTGCATTTTTAAAATAAGCCCTAAAAATAAATATTAGGCCTAAAATCATGTTACCATGACAATGTCAAGTTGCTACGAGTCGCTGTTGGCTTCATCACTTCCCTACTACCACTGATCTATATGGGCTACGTTTCGCGTTACGTTGTAACACTGTAACTATATGTGCCTGTAGGCGCACCGTGTTGCAAAAATGAATAGGCTTACTATACAATCCATATCTCCGTTAGCTGCTACTTACGAAATTAAAACTGCTGATTAAAATTAGACCTAAAAGCTGACAATTACGCCTAAAATGTAAAATAGGCCTAAAAGCTAACACATTTTTAACCGACAATTGGGATGGCTACTGCTTTTAGATTAGTATAATAGAGATATCTGTTGTAGTGCATGATAGAGGTGTGCGCCTCAACATTGGAAGTGGAGGAACTGTACAGAA
This sequence comes from Lithobius niger, assembly GCA_023313725.1. NCBI lineage: Eukaryota > Metazoa > Arthropoda > Chilopoda > Lithobiomorpha > Lithobiidae > Lithobius > Lithobius niger. The sequence goes on from JAHWFP010256567.1 coordinate 35,659, forward strand.
GACCTGTGCGACTAGGCAGTCGCTGTAGCCGCTTGTTGTTTAAAAAAAATTTTTTCGCATACCTGAAGTTCTTATGATCGCTGTTTTTTGGAGGTGGGTTTTTCTCAAGTGAAATCCTTGCTTTAAAGAACCCTTACTCTTGTCTAATACCTTATTTCAATCTCCGTATTTTTAACACCACACCTTCCGGTACAACCGGGAACTCGCTTTTCGCAGCACAAAGTGAAAACAAAGCAAGCGAATATTTTGTTGTGACCGCAATTACTGTAGTAAGAACCGGATTTACAACGAAAGCCATGAGGCCCGGGTCAACAGGACTCCATGATTTTGGGGACACTCTGAATCCAGTTTTAAATTTCAAACACCAATAATCGAGTCAAAACTGAGGGGAACAAAAATGTTTAAAAAAGTTTCCTAATGAGGAACGTTGTTCACGTTTGTGATACCATATCTGTATTTCTCTGTTACTCTTGCATAAATGAATTATTTAACAATTACGACTCTTGTAATTATTTTGCAATGCAATTTCTGAAGTGAACCTAAGGTCTATAGATAGTTATAACCACCTTCACAACATTTTTTTTTAGGATTTAGGTTACTAAAAGTTGATTAAACGGTTCTCAGTAGGGGTACTAAAAAAATTGACCAAGCGTGTGGTTTTTTTAATTCACGATTTTTCAAACCGTTGGCAACAGCATTTTTTTTTATACCAAAAAAAAAAAATCTCCAGTAGCCACCATTTTGTTGTGGAGTGCATCAAAGATGGAGCGACTAGAGAAGATGGTTCATTCCTGACTTCCGGTAGTATTGTGCTTGTGAAAATGTACTGATTGGGACCGTGGTGTGACATATTATTCACCAATTCCGCCAAAGCAGCCGGGACAGCCAATCAGTGTGCTGCAAGGAAGCACGTGACTATTGGATTTGTACAAAACGGAGTTTTAAAAACTAAATCTCTCTGTTTACATTGCAAGACGCTAGCGGACGAAAAAAAAGCATAACTTTAGTAAAAAAGCAAACTATAACAAACGGAGATTAGGTTTTTTTTTTTTTAATTTCCGTTTATCGAGCAAGCCAACAGTCTCATTTTATAGATGCACTTTTCTGGTGTTTTATGACGTCATTAAAACCAGCATGGCCGTCTCCTTACCGTAGATTGCCGTCTCCTTCCCGCAACATGGCTGCCTCCATCATTTAATCCTTGACCTGACCCGGAAGTAAGTTTATTAAGAGAAAAAGGGCGTATTGGTGCTTTTTGGCCTACCAAATTATCGTTCTTCTTTGGAGTGCATTATGACAGTATTAATAACAGGTTTAGCCACGTTCTGAGCATGAATGATGCACATTGGCTTGAACAATTTCTTGAGATCCAAGTTTTAGTTGTAAGACGAATCTGAACGGCTGTTCTATTTGGGTTCGAGGCTATCATGTGAATGGAGTTCGGGTTGATATGGTCATCGGATCCAGGAAGTGTATGGCTAAAGTGATAATGTGTGATGGGAAATGTTTTAGGAGGCGGCATAAAAAAACGTTTCATGTACTAAGAAAAAAAGCACACGCGTTCGCTCTTGAGAACTACTAAATTAACTTTTAGCGGCCTGTAGTTCGGGTTGAACTGAAGTCCATGTTACAAAATTCTACACTTGCTTTGCTCCAGTGACGGACTGGATAAAGAAATGCACGAATGTGCAACACAGACGCACTAGTAGTTTGACTGAAGGCAAATCAGTAATAAAATGTCTCCAAAATTAACGGTAGAAAGTAATGCACAAACGAATAGATGTAAAAGATAGGAGATAAAACCACAAGGACACATGGCCTGCACAGAATTTTAATTTTCGGAAAATGATTTGTATTGGTATTCTTTATCACAAAAATGATGATAACACTAGTAAAAGAACATGACTGGATGAGATCATGGGGGTGCTACTGCTAAGACAAACAAGACATATGCGGTCACAAAGCATACATTAGACACGGACCACATAATTGACATTGAAAATACCACAGTTATTTAAAGGGAACCCTTGGAAAAAATAAGATCCTTCTCGAAGCATACACCGTATACCTGCAAACAAATCAAGAGCAATGAATGTCATCAAAAATTTCCCCAACATGGAAAAATGGCATGAAATTTTTAAATTTTTAAATCATTACCTGTAAACAATCTGTAAAGGTCAGTGGCTTGGACTAATCCAACATGGCGGTTCGTTAGGAAGTGGATCTATGGAGTTGATCTCGCGCAGTCATGTTCTTTTACTAGTGTTATCATTTCTTGTGACCAAGGAAAAAAATCATTTTCCGAAAATTAAAATTCTGTGCATGCTGTATGTCCTTGTGGTTTATAATTATTCTAACTTAAAACAAATTAATTGAAATTGAATTTTTATTAATATTTTAAAATAATGTTCTAAGTTTTCTCGACTGTCTTTATTGGAATTCACTAACACCTGACAACGCTTCTTCTACCCCCAACTCAATTTCCCTTTTCCCTAATGACCGCTTTAAATGAGGCTTCGGTAATTACTATGTAGAATAGCCGCTTTTCACGTTATCGATTTAAGCACGTTATTACATCTGGAGATATTCCAACAAAGATCTGGGCTTTTACAGTATATGTGAGACCACTGCTGAAATATGCAAGCTCGGTGTGGTCCCCCTACCTTCTCAAAGATATTGATGTCATTCAGTCAGTACAGAGGTGTTTCGCCAAAAGGCTGCCGGGCACGCGAAACGTAATTGATTCCCAACGCTTAAGAATTTTAAAAATCGACTCCTAGGAACTTGGTCGGTTAAAGGCTGTCCTCATCATGGTGTTCTAGGTTGTTCATTGCCTTCATGGGGTTGACCTACCTTTTTTTGATTTTTCCACTGAGTGTAGGAGATGGGGCCACAGTCTCAAATTGATTATACAACCATCCAGGTTAAACTGTCGACGACATTTCTTCGGTGTAAGGGTGATACCCTGCATGGAATTCGCTAAAAAAAACGATACTGTCACTGCGGGGGTCTATTGGTTTTTTTTAAAGACGTTTGTTAAATTTAGAGGATTTGACACCTTTTTTACATAGAGAAACTTACTAAAGCCCACTTTGTTTAGTTTTCACGCATATTGATACAATTTTTACTGGATATTTACTTAAATTAGGCAGGCAGTAAGCGATACCAGCGATCCTTGCTCGACCTGTTTTGCTTTGCAAACAAATATTCTATTATTATTATTATTAATTCAAGTAATTGGGGCCTCATGACCGGCAATAAGGGACCGGTAATTATTTATGGCCGTGGGGGGAGGGGGGGGGGGGCGCGGCTGGAGGAAATGAAAATGTGACCACCAAATTTTCGATAACCCTCCCTTCGAGGTCCTGAAAAAAATCTTGGAACCCTCACTCAAGTTCTAAAAATAATGT
>JAHWFP010256570.1:0-31310 GCA_023313725.1 Lithobius niger
GAGGACGTTTCCGGTCGACTCTCGGATCGTAGGAATTGGAACTAAATGGAGGTTACTAACCTCGTATCGTCATTCAGAGTGGAAGAAATAAAAAGTCTTTATTTTTCTGTCAAATGTTTTATTACATGTTGTAACAAGAATCTCAGAAGAATGTCAGACTGCCTGAGTTGGGAATCGAACCACAAAGATCGTGGGTTCGATTCCCCTCTCAGGCAGTCTAACATTTAAGTCCAAAAGGCTACGTAAATAGCTTTGCATCCGTATTTATTTAACACTTATCGAGCCGTGTTGGCTTTCTGTCCCGTTTTATTTCACGCTTTAAGTGTGTTCCTTTCTGTTCACTTGGTGTGTGATGCGCAGACAAGCATCCCGCCAGTGAAGATTGGAAAGTGTATGATTATATGTATATGTATGTGTGTTAAATACTTCCTATGGACGTTTCCTTTTGGCCATGTCAGTATGGCTGAGTGGTAGGACTCCGTCCTTTAGTTTCAAAGGTCGTGGGTTCGATTCCCCACTCAGGCAGTCTGACATTTAGGTCCAAAAGGCAGCGTAAATAGCTGTGCATTTGTATTTATTTAACACTTATCGAGCCGTGTTGGCTTTCTGTCCCGTTTTATTTTACGCTTTAAGTGTGTTCCTTTCTGTTCACTTGGTGTGTGATGCGCAGACAAGCATCCCGCCAGTGAAGATTGGAAAGTGTATGATTATATGTATATGTATGTGTGTTAAATACTTCCTATGGACGTTTCCTTTTGGCCATGTCAGTATGGCTGAGTGGTAGGACTCCGTCCTTTGGTTTCAAAGGTCGTGGGTTCGATTCCCCACTCAGGTAGCCTGACATTTAAGTCCAAAAGGCAATGTAAATAGCTTTGCATCCGTATTTATTTAATACTTATCGAGCCCAATTGACTTTCTGTCCCGTTTATAACCATCTTACCGTTCAGAGAATTCGTCATTGTTTTATAAAAATCTTTGTGAAAAGCGTTAGTGGCTTGTTGACATTTCGTCGTATTTAGTTCAATGTACGGTTTTAACCAAGCTTTCTGCGCAAATGACAAAACACGATAAATCTTACTCATTACTAAACCTTGTGAAAGATAATACTTTAAGACTCTGTAAAGAACCATATATTTTGATTTGGGATGCAAATTCGGAGCGAGTTTTCTAGAACTGCCCGAAACGTTAAGAATCCTATTCAAATTTTGACAATGAGGCGACAGCTGCTCGAAGCAGATGAGCATTGATTCGGGACACAATTGATAATCGGAATGAAGGTCGTGCAAGTGCAGGGGATAATTCAGGTCCACCTTTAGAATGTAACCTTTTGCTGCATTGTATTCTATGGCAAGAATGTCTAAGTCACGGATTTGTTCTTCCATCAACCATATAAAATCCCCAAAAGGTAGCACTTGACTGAGGCTCCACCCATACAGGTTATTAGCATCCAAATATATGATGTACGAATGAGGTTTTTCAGGGCAATAATTCTCACCTATAAATGGGTTATTGGCACGTGCATATCGTTTCGTTACCATACTCACACCTCCTCGTATGTCGGACAACAACTCCAACTAAATATTTGTCATTTTCAATGCGGCCGAAAATGTAAGACCGGGGCTGCTGAAGTAATGAGCAGGATCTAACTTGTAACATTCAAACAAGCCTTTCTGAAGTCTGTAAATACACAAGGTAATAAAAAACAATCCAAACGCAAATATAAATTAAGTAATCTGCAAATGTTTTACATCCCATCTCGTTCCAAACCTTTAATGCGTATTCATAGTCCTCGTCACTGACGCCTTCTTTAGTCAAACTAGAGAAAAAAAGCTTCCTTTGGCGGTAAAGCCTTTTCCTCAAATCTATGACAGGAGTCTAAGTATTCATAGGGAAATATCCCTTTACGCTGTAACAAAGGCCATTGCTCCGGATATTTATACTTGAGAATGTCAAGTTGGGAATCTTCCAGCAATGACACCAATTGGTCTAAAGACGACGACAAAAATAAAAAAAGAATTCAAGTATAATATATTATCAATTTGAATAGACATGTAATGTTGCACATTTTCTGGAATGACACTCACATTTGGTTTACCAATGGTTGAAATACCTTGCATGATAAGATGCCCGTCGTAGCGGGTCATATAATGAAAGAACACAGGCATTGTTTTCTTAAATTTATATTCGATATTACATTGCGAGTGAGCGGGACCTCTATAAACACCCGTATAGTGGTCGTGATCACGAACCTTCATTTCACCAGCTACGATGAGTTCTTCACAAATATGACACAAGTTATTGTTTCGAAAGTGAAGTTTGTCAAATTCTGTCATTACTAATGGTTTAGGTTGTTTTAACAAAGCTCTCGTTTTTACATACTCAGCTTCGATGGCTAAGAGAAAGCGTGACATGCAGTCAGAACCTCTATACAGTTCGCTAGATATCACCTCTCCAAAACAATCAATCATAACGTAACAATAACCGCAAGGTTCAAGGGAAGAACAGCACTTTTTCCTAAATGCAGTAATTAAGTAGTAGGGTAGGTAGCGCTGATTGAGTGAGCGAAGTGAACGAAAATCAGTGTTTGTCATTAGAGACAGCACTTTTTCTTAAACACTCTTAGTAAGTTGTAGGCTAAATATTTATCCTGTAGTGGAACAATGCGCACATTATTTGGATCACTTCCTTGAACATATGTTTGACAATTTTTGCTGGGAGTGTCTGTCAGCACCATATGAGTTCCAACAAGAAATCTCCTCGAGCGCAGCGAGACGCGGCGGAATGAGCGAGCGAGGCGAGCGACTCCGCTAGTCTTAATCATTAAAAACTTACGGTCGGTATATATATATATATATATGTAGGTATATATGTACCTCTTCTCCTCTTGAAGTAGGAGGGCTAAAAATATGAGAAAGGTGTCAAAAGACAGGAAATGAATCCGGATTTCGCGTAGGCGTATTTTCGTAGTTCTGGGTAACATTTTTCCCCTCGAAAAAAGCGAAAAAAACCCTTTGGACCATTGTTGAAACGAATTTTTCGAAGTTGATTGTTAGTTTCGGAATATCACATCACCCTTCTGTGCGGATGGTCCACAATTGTTGCGCTACGTAGGAGGCGCGTGGTCCAGTAGTGTTGATTACGGCTGGCAATGCTAACAGCCGTCATTCAAGAATGAGGCACGTGCAGCTCGCTAAGGGACGACTGTTGGAGTTGCATTTGGAAATTTCAAATACAAACTACCTATTTAGCCTTACATTTAAATGAAATTACGTAAAGCTACGAAAAGATTAATGGTAAATTAGGGCTATTTAAACAAAATATATTGATTACAAAATGGTAAAAATTGTTTCACGTTTGCATTTGTAAAACATCGACGTTCGAACAATAGTGTGCTATTAGCTGGTGCTGTACTCAGCAATAGTCCAGCCTAATAGCAGTAAAAACGAATAGTTTCTAGGTACGATTTCGCCTTGCACGAAATCTTTTATATTAGCCAAAAATTATAGGCGACATGTGGTTGCTGTTTCAAAGCGGGGAAGGAGATGGGTTTTAAGTAAAAATTCTTAAAATTTGTGAAACAAGGAAACCCATGTAAAGTCTGCAAAATTTATTTGAATAAAAAATAATCTATACCAAGAGCGACACAAGGAGTATGAATGATAAAATTACCATGCATTTTAGTTCAAGCATGCAGCAACTCGCGTGCTACAGTGTTGAAACAGCCTTGCAGACGGGACGGATAAGGCTGCTTCAAGCCAAGGCCGACTGGGGAAGAAATCCCGTGTCTCGCCTCCTGGCTCATTGCCTGTTTAGGTGCATGCCAGAAAGGCGATAGCTTCTTCAAGCCAAGACCGACTGTGCACAAATCGCATGCCTAACCTCCTGGCTCAATAACAGTACAATAACCTGCCGGAAAGGGAATGGCTTATTCAAGTCAAGGCTGACTGGGCTACAAATCGCGTGCCTCGCCTCCTGGCTCATTGGTAGGTTAGGCGCACGCCAGAAAAGAGATGGTTTTTTCAAGCTACGGCCGACTGAATACGAATGGAATGTTTCGCCTTAAGAAGCGCACGTAGCTCTTGAGTGGCCAGACCGTTGGAGTGATTTATGGTTATCATTTGTTTATCAACTAAGCCTAACGTCTGCAAGGCTGCAAGGATAGTTTTGCAGTGAATTTGTGAAACTGTGTCGTGGCAAAGATCAGCCTAGTAGCACCAGGGTATGATGGATGACGGTGTGTGGTCCTTGCTTTATAGTAGGGCGTTTGGCTATGGGCCATGGCTCCAATAAATTCATTATTCCCCGCCCTTACGAAAAACACGTACTGCACTCTGATCACTTGCTTGAACATGTTAGATATGGAATGTCCGTCATCAGCATAATAGTTGCAGCATGAAAGCTCCTCGAGCGTAGCGAGACGACATGGAATGAGCGAACGAAGCGAGCGACTCCGCTAGTCTTAATCATTAAAAACTTACGGTCGGTATATATATATATATATATATATGTAGGTATATATGTACCTCTTCTCCTCTTGAAGTAGGAAAGCTAAAAATATGAGAAAGGTGTCAAAAGACAGGAAATTAATCCGGATTTCGCGTAGGCGTATTTTCCTAGTTCTAGGTAAAATTTTTCCCCTCGAAAAAGATGAAAAACCCCTTTGGACCATTGTTGAAATAAGTTTTCGAAGTTGATTGTTAGTTTCGGAATCATGCTCTGCGAATGGTCCACAATTGTTGCGCCACGTAGGAGGCGCGTGGTCCAGTAGTGTTGTCAGATTACAGATTACAGATTAGATTTATTGAGAGTCTACAGGACCTGTGCAGTCATACACAGTGTTGTCAGTACGATTACGGCTGGCAATGCTAACAGCTGTCATTCAAGAATGAGGCACGTGCAGCTCGCTGATGGGACGATTGTTGGAGTTGCATTTTGGATATTTCAAATCTACCTATTTAGCCTTAAATTTAAGTGTAATTACGTAAAGCTACGAAAAGGTTAATGCTAAATAGGGCCTTTTTAAACAAAATATATTGATAACAGAAAAGGTTGCCAGAAATATTTCATTTGTGAAACATCCACATTCGATCAATAGTGTGCTATTAGCTGGTGCTCTACTCAGCAATAGTCCAGCCTAATATAGCAGTAAAAACTAATAGTTTCTAGGTAAGATTTCGCCTTGCATGAAATCTTTTATTTTAGTAAAAAATTATAGGCGACATCTGGTTGCTGTTTCAAAGCATCACACGTAGCGGGGAAGGAGATGGCTTTTAAGTAAAAATTCTTAAGAATTTGGGAAACAAGGCAACCAGTGTAAAATCTGCAACATTTATTTGAATAAAAAAATAATCTATACCAAAAACAGCACAAAGGAGTATGCATGATAAAATTACCAAGCAAATTTAGTTCAAACGTGCAGCAACTCGCGTGCTACAGCATTGAAACAGCCATGCAGCGAGGATGGATAAGGCTTCTTCAAGCCAAGGTCGACTGGGTGCAAATCGCATGCTTCGCCTCCTGGCTCAATCGCGTGGTGGAAAAGGACTGGCTTTTTCAAGCCAAGGCCGACTGGGCTACAAATCGCGTGTCTCAACTCCTGGCTCAAGGCCAGTTCATGCATGTGCCAGAAAGAAAATACCTTTATCGAGGCTATGGTTAAATAAGATTCGGCGATGTTGAATTAAGTGGCCTGGAACCAGGAAACGAAACCCACCTCCTCACTCCCAAACTACCTTGTGACAAGGGATTGCGTACAAAGATAAGTTACAACTTCGACATTTCTTATACGCTGCATTCAGTACACAACGGGGATCAGGTTGGATGCTGATGGTTCATAATTGTTGTGCGACGTAGCACGCGTAGTCCAGTACTGTTGTCAGTGGTATTATGGCTGACAATCTGACCAAGAGGCGCATGTATCTATTAGGTGGCCAAACCGTTGGAGTATTTATAGTTACCATATCGTTTGTTTACGAATTGAAACCTTAAGAAAAAGTCGTACTACATTTTGATTATTTCTTAATTGTTTTAGATGTGGAATGTCTGTCAGCAGCATAAGAGTTTGAAAGCTCCTCGAGCGTATTCTTCAAGCCAAGGCCGACTGTGTTAGAAATCGCATGTCTCGCCTCCTGGCTGATTGGCAGTTTAGCTGCACGGCACGGCAGAAGGGGGATGGTGTTCTAAACGACGAATCCGTTTTTTGTTTAGTTAATTTGATTATAAACTGAAGCTTTGTGAAAAACGCGCACTGCACTCTGATCATTTGCTTGATCGTTTTAGATGTAGAATGTCTGTGAGCAGCATAAATAGAGTTGCAGAATGAAAGTTCCTCGAGCGCAGCGAGACGACACAGAATGAGCGAGCGAAGCGAGCGACTCCGCTAGTACCTATTGAAAACATTGTCCGATTTCAATCGATTAAAATTCCTAATAAAACAATAGTGGCTGTCTTCCAACAATAGTAACCTTACTATTTCGTCTCCATTCCTCTCGCTAATGTAGATTGAATAGACCTCTTTGTCAGAATAACCATAAACGTTAATCTTTAAATTGTTTAAAATTTCAAACTTGCGAACGTAATCTAATGGTACTGGAGAAGAGATTTCGTCAACACGTAGAGTGTGTAACAAATGCTTGTAATTGCTCACCCTATTAGGATGATCTGTACTAGGATGTAAGGTGGCTAATATGGAATATTCAAAACATTTTATATTGTAACACTTGACATTAACTATCGCCTTTTTATGAGCAAGAAAAGAATCTAACGGTTTGTAGCAACCTCCAGCTAAGGGTTGATATCTCGCAAAATGAAGATCGAACTCAATAATAATATTCCATAAAACCCAACCAGAAACTTCCTTTTGATAATGATCTAAATGTCTTCCAAGTCCAAGTAAACCTCTTTTAAAACATCTTCAAGTTGATCAACACGTAACACGGTGTACGGTTTTGTACATAAATAAATGGAAATTGTTTTCGAAGGTTTGTGTAGTTCGAGCTTGACACTCGTCACAAGTTTAACTTGGCGAAGGCTGCTACACACCTCTTCAACTAAAGAATACAACTGCTCCTGTAAATTAAACAAAAATATTTCCAAATTTGGATGAAGAGTTTCGTCGTGTGGAAACACATAACTAAATCTTGAAATATAATTCCGAAAAGAGCTTCTGGTCTTCTTGAACGAAAAGATTGTTTCATTGAGATGAATATCTGCTCTGTTCTGCGCGACATGAGAACGATGACGGTGGCGGTTCAATTCAATTCTTGAAGCAAACCCTTCGTTACACTGACTGCAAACGTTTGGGGGACCTGTAGGTGATGGAACATGAGCACGTATCTGGTGAAGAAGAAGTGCGGCGGTTTTCAAAATGTCGGCCGCAAACAACACAGTTTGCATCGGCATCGGCTGGGTGACAATTGCGTAGATGTCTCAGAAGACTGCTTCTGTGACTATACTTCGAACCACACGCTTGGCAAACAAACATCCTCACATTTGAGGGCATCCAAACTTGTGCACATCGATTCGACTGGTGACGACTCTTCAGCTGACTGTGCTCAAATAACCTTGTGGCATCTGTAAAAAGAGAAAAAAATCATGTAACGAAATTGTAAAGTTATAAAACTAGAACAAGAAAAACAATTCCCACATCGACGATTCCTCCAGGCAAAATTTTGTTAAACAGTGTGGCATTCTAGAAAGAATAAATAAAATATTAAGAGAATGCTGTATAATCACATTTTAAGTTTATTAATACATTTTACAAAATTGTACACATAACGTTCATTGAAAACTGTTTTCTTTAATTTGTTAACATTGTGATCGGAAGTAAATCTCTTGGTTCTCATAATTATATAAAAAATAAAATAATGTCCACAGGTTGAAGATGTTGGGGATTGAATTTGAAACTTGTTGCGCCAAATCTTCTTTCCATTCCAATCACTCAAATACTGCAGAATGTGGTAATTGTTTTCAAGTTGAAGCCAAAAGAGTAAAAAAAACTCGAAAGCATTAATTCCATCCTTCATTTTGTTCAATCCGATGACAGACCAATGGCTTCCCGATGAACTGCACGTGTCATGATTGACAACTAGAAACGATTCTTTTCTATTAATTACAACAGGTAAGTGGTTTACGGGATATGTTCCCAGGAAATTTGGACATCTACTTCTCAAGATGTCATTGATCTGCTTCGTGTTCATCCTTCAAGGAACACTTCACGATCAAAAGTAACTTCTAAAACCTTTAATATCTCGTAATAAATCAAAATGTTAGTCGCTTTTGCGAGTGCAGCATCAAATCTAAGTTCTATTCTGACGACACCTTGTCTGTTGAGTGAAACGTGAGAGCTTGAATTTCCGGCGCAACCATCCGGAGTCAGTTCATAACCAAACATACAATGTTTTGTAGCAAAATCTGTAATCTTGATGCCATTACCTACGTTTTGAATTGATGTGTCTAATCCGTGAAATAAATTCATGTAGGCTCGGGTGTAGGTCATGGAACTAAGTCGGGTTGTAGTGGTTTGTCTATTTGTTCCCCATCTACAGTGAGCGATAGTAGTTCAAACCGTGTTTTTCAAATATCCAAGGATCTTTTTTGTATACTCCTGTGTACGTTTCGTTGTCAACAAAACAAATCAAAACAAAAGACGGCACCTGTCCTTGAAAAACGTTGTCAATAAATGCCGAAGTCATTCTGCTAGATATAATTTGAATTTTAATGTCGCTGCGAACAAAAGAATATTTTGCGCTATTTTCTTGCAGTGTTATCATATGAGATGCTAGAATGGGTGGGGAAGGTCTAACCTTTTTTTACAAACAAGGCAGCTGCTTCGATTTGTATTTTTAAAGTACCAGCAGTAGCGTTGGACAACTTGAGAGAAAATTCAGGCTTTGATAAAACGAAACGAAACTTGACATTAACATTGCTCAATAAAAGTTTCGACAAGTTGCAGGCTTTAGTATGAATTCACCCCATTAACTCTACACTTTTAGAATTTGCGATAGCAGCTTTCCTGTTATTTGCAGTATTTCACATGGCAGCTCCCAATTGACAGTCTTTAGCTGCATTAGAGCAACTGAGCAACATTTGCAGGTTAGCTTTATATCGATAGGTGTCGCTACCTCCAGAAATAAGCTTCCCGTTTAAATAACAGTCGACTTGTGAAAAAAGAGATTGTAGAAATAGGTTAGTAGGCGTTATGAAAGCACTCAATGCATCAGTAAGATCTTCTCCAGCAGCGCTTACAACTTTCAGTTTTAAATAAATACAGGTTTCGCCAAGTCCAAATAGTCTGCTGTTCCATCAATCTGAAATTCTATAGTTGAACTAGGTGTTGCAATAGGCCGGTATTCCACATACGGGTTGCATTCAATAGACACTTGCATTGGTGGAACTTCAAATATATCCAATTTTGATTTCAAACACTCGCATGATGAAGGACGAATGAAAGACATTTAAAAAAAAAAAGCATCTCGAGCTGCTTTCCTATTTTTCTTTTTCTTTTTTTCTGACTAACTTTTACTGCTTGTCGCACTCTTAGTAGCATTCGTCTTGGGAGCGTTGTGTCCTCTTTTGCGACCGCTGCCAGATTGACTGAACTTCGCCTTAACATCGTCTAATATTTGTTCACCAGTCTCCTGTAATCTATCCTTTATGCTCTATTTAAAATTTTTACCAGCAATTAAATCTTGCGCGATTTTATTTCTGGCTTCTAAAGCTTTGCGTCATAAATAGCTGCCAACTGAACGAATGAAAGGCATTGCATATTTAGATATACTAGCGAAGATTTTGCCAAACCCATACCCAGCTTGATGTCTAGCACCTGAATAGCCTACACGTTTAAACTTCCAGCCTGTTTCCGATAGTGAGCCGTATAAGGACAGTAGGAAGCCATTGTTTTACTCACGACCTTTTCCGTGTGACGTGCAAAGTGACAATGATGTGTCCTTGAGAAGAGCACGGCATTATATCAACGTATGCGTCACAAAATTTAATTTCTATTGTTTGGACGTTATGCTGTAACAGCGAATAATAATGGGGAGAAGTGAATACCACAGACTGGCTCGCGCCTAACTCTCCTACAACATTAGTTATTCTTAACAATTGAGAATAACTGTTGCCAACAGGTCGCCGATTTATTATCTTGGTGTAAATCCAAGTATAATCTGGAAAGAAGTTGTTATCATGAGGTGATGGGTTAACAGCTCTACGGTTAATTCAGCTCGAGTTTTGTAAGAGATACATTTATTGAGACCGACTACAACACCTCCCTTTGTAGCAAGACTCCCGTCATCACGATAAGGATAAAGAAATAATTGATTTGGTTCAAAACCTAACCTGTAAGCCATTCGTTTTCCCAATAAAATTCTTTAAACCTTTAAACACTTTCTTTAAACCGGAAACCATAGCTACTGCTGATTTGTTTTTTAAAGGAACTGCTACAAGATACTTAGTTAAAACGTCGATTGCGATCAAAACGTATTGAAAATTGCTATTAAACAGAGCATATTTCTTTAGGTCAATGAGGTCTGACTGCTAAATTTGATCTTTTCGTGCAGCTATGAAAGGGTTACGTGTACATTTGTGTGTAATGTCTTTATGGAAAGTGTAAGCCTCTTGAGATTTTAAGAATTCGTCTACTTGCTTTCTACTAAAACCATATTTTTTAGCTTCACGATACAACTTCTCTTTACCTCTAATGAGCCGACAGAATTAGGATTGAAGTAGATTTCTTTTAAAGTCGCCATAATCAAAAGTATTAACTGTCATCCAACCAACTAAAATCTTTCACAGTTTTTTTTTTTTTGGTTTTGGATACTTTCTTCTACGCGATGTTACACGACCTAACAAAGTATTAAGAGATTGCCAACCCGGTAACTTGTTAGCAACACGTTTTGCATGTTTTGCACGTGAGAACAAACCATACACTATATCGGCACCATACGATTTTGTAATAGGTTAACCTTGGAATAATACCTCACCGTTTTCGTTCCAAGAAATCTCACCTTCCGCTAAACGTTCAGCTACTACCGTTCAGTAATTAATAGGAACCGTTTCTACCAATTCATCGATGATAGGCTTTCTGGCTGATACACTATTATCCTCAGTGTCTGTAGTCTCAGTCTATTCTAGTGCGGTTTGAGGTGTTGCAGCCGTTTTTAAAGTTGTAGTTGGCACTGCTGGTAAAACTAACTTGTAAAGGTTCCTTTATTTTAACCTGTTCACGATAATTCAAATAGCGTTGCAATATTTGTTGATACAACATAACTTTCTTATGATCGTGAACATTATCGTTCTAGAATACTTTTCATTTGTTCATCCAACTCGCTAGGAGGTTTTTCAAATGGTCTAACGCCAGGATAGTTTGTTAACATAATTTTTTGTACATTATTAGCGTTAAAAAATACTACCTAATAAACTAATTACATGCGGGATCATCGCGCTAAGAAAACCTTCACCTTTTTGATTTAAAGTCTTCACTTTAGACCAACTACAACACCTCCCTTTGTAGCAAGACTCCCGTCATCACGATAAGGATAAAGAAATAATTGATTTGGTTCAAAACCTAACCTGCAAGCCATTCGTTTTCTCATTAAAGTCGAATATACAAATTAGTAGTTTGTCTTATGTCGTTATTAATAACGTAACGTTCTATGCTGGTATTGTAACTAATTCTAGGCCTTTTCCTCTTTTCATAATCCAAGTATTGAAAAGGATGCTCTTTCCCTTAATAATTTTCAAATTTGCCTCTCCTAAACTCTGCTATTTCCTTATTTATTGCCTCTACTAGGTCACTGGTTGTGTCGTAACTGATACCACCACTTGTGCATTTTAGTTTGTATTCAATGGTCGTGGGAGTCATAATATCTAAATTTAAAACATTTAAGATTACATCGTCCTCACCAGCTCTCATTAAAAAAGGTGTATAGTCCATTCTTAAAGGAAATTGCATCTCTACCAAGGCGACCTCGTATTCAGCCAAGAGGTTAAGCGTTTCTGGGAGATAATTCTTGTGATGAGCCAAAGTTATCGGGAAAGATATCCATACTGCCATTAGACGGAAGAGTGACATACATATTATCGAGGAGGTCCATCTTGAATGATATCAGTTACCCAACTGTTAAATTTCGGTCCCCAGCCAGCCCATTTAACGTAAAAACGAGTCACGCCCACTATTTTTTTTCCTCAACACACGTTCTATTCTGTAAACATTATCATGTTTTATAATAGGTTGTAAACCCTGGCTGTAAAAAGTACCTTTAATGGGCGTAGAATGATCCTTTAACGTTTAAACCGGTGTTTTGTAAAGATTATTTTTAATTTTACTGGCAATTGTAAATGTTTCTCTAGTCAACTTTGGGATGTAGCCTGGTGTAAAAACGTGTCTGATTTTTGGTATGTGGACCAACTGACCTACCTTCAAACCATTAGCGCCACCGTAGAAATTTTTATAAGCTTCACGGACCTTCTTTCTGGTTGTAATTTCGGAAGGTGCTAGTATGAAGAGAATAATTGTACGAATTTGCAATCTTACCCAAGACATCTACATAGTTGTAGCTACCGGTATAGGTATACCAACAAAATATTCGACTTTTCAGCGTTTTTATCACTCTTTCCGCGATACTCGCCTTGATTGAGCGATTATAGGTGTGATACCATTTAATATTAAGAGAGTCAAGTAAGGATCTGACTGCTACGGAAGTGTATTCTGAGCCTTCATCAGAATGCAAGTAAAGTGGTTTATTGTCTTTAAACACTTTCTTTAAACCGGAAACCAGCTACTGCTGATTTGTTTTTTAAAGGAACTGCTATAAGATACTTAGTTAACACGTCGATTGCGATCAAAACATATTGAAAATTGCTAATAAACGGAGCATATTTCTTTAGGTCAATCAGGTCTGACTGCCAAATGTGATCTTTTCGTGCAGCTATGAAAGGGTTACGTGTACATTTGTGTCTAATGTCTTTATGTAAAGTGTAAGCCTTTTGAGATTTTAAGAATTCGTCTACTTGCTTTCTACTAAAACCATATTTTTTAGCTTCACGATACAACTTTTCTTTAGCTCTAATGAGCCGACAGAATTAGGATCGAAGTAGATGTCTTTTAAAGTCGCCATAATCAAAAGTATTGACTGTCATCCAACCAACTAAAATCTTTCTTTTTTTTTTCCTTTTTTTTTTTGGTTTTGGATACATTTTTCTACGTGGAAGAAATGTCACCTTCCACTAAACATTCAGCTTCTACCGTTCTGTAATTAATAGGAACCGTTTCTACCAGTTCATCGATGCTAGGCTTTCTGGCTGATGCACTATCATCCTCAGTTTTTTTAGCCTCAGTCTGTTCTGGCGCAGTTTGAGGCATTGCAGCCGTTTTTAAAGTTGTAGTTGGAGGATTTACTGCGCCGCTGGTAAAACTAACTTGTAAAGGTTCCTTTATTTTAACCTGTTCATGATAATTCAAATAGCGTTGCTATATTTGTTGATACAACATAACTTTCTTATGATCGCCAACATGATCATTCTAGAATACTTTTCATTTGTTCATCCAACTCGCTAGGAGGTTTTTCAAATGGTCTAAGGCCAGGTTAGTTCGTTAACATAATTTTTTGTACATTATTAGCATTAAAAAATATTACCTAATAAACTAATTACAGGCGGGATCAGTGCACTAAGAAAACCTTCACCTTTTTGATTTAAAGTCATCACTTTTTTTTCTGCTGACACGTTTCGTAGCTTGCAATTTTAAAGCAGTTTTGTATTTTCTTAACTTATTTTTTGATTGATACTGAAGGGTATTTTACCTCGTAGCTCGTTCAGACAGCAGCTATTTAAAACATCAAGCACAGTCAGACAGTGAGTGAGTAAGGTTTTTTTCGCGGAGCGGTGAATCTTAGACGATGCTAATAGCTAATAGCGGAAAGCAATGTTTCACTTGGTTCCTCTTCAGTGTTTTATATAGACAATCGGATTCTGGGATAGGATACAACTACGATAATGAAGTTAGGGATCCGTCGTTGAACGGAAGTCTAACAACAAATGAGTGAATGGATTTCGAGTGGTGTCATTATTTACCTCACACAGGAAGTTGGCGCATCCTAACTGCGACCCCAACGTTTTCATCTGAGACTGATTACGTGGACTTTGTATCAGCACAATAAAGGTCGAACAAACAGAAATGGTTCTCAAATTCGTATGAAACATATTTTGCACAGGTAAAATACAAAACAGATTCTTGTGATGAAAATATTTCACAAATATATCAGTTATTAAACATTTTTGATTCGCTAAATCACACATCTTGTCATCTATTAAAATGATAGTAGCTGATCAGAGTCAATACCTTATATCATTGCACGGTCTACTTTTTGGGAGACACTAACAGTATGCAGCAATTCTGTTTTAAACGGTCGTAGGCTTTTTGCCAAATATCATATATTACGAGACATTGGGTAGGTTTTGGAGTAATTAACTCTTGATTATTTAAAATAAGGTGAACCGCAAACTCCGTCTTCCCCGAATTAGGTTGTCCTGCAACGACTACAGCAGCTGGAAGATGCAACCTACAATCAACGCATCCATTCTTCAAATAACAACAAATTAACAATTTAACAATATTTTATACTATTTTTAATCAGCACGCATTTTACGATACCAATTCAAATATGCAATGATAAAAGGGAACTGAGCAGAGTATTCAAACAGAAAAGAATCAAATTTAAAGTCGGTATGCAAATATGTTTCACACCATCTAATGAGACGCTTCTCGAAACACAAATAATTCAGTTCCTTGGTTGCAATAGTTCGAGCATTTCAGGATCTTTCTTACATATTTTCCTAATCCAACGCTTTCGACTTGTTTCACTGTCGAGTGCATGCACAGTATAGTCTGTAGAAAGTTCAGTCTGTTTTAACAAATTCATCACTTTTTCTCGCGATGTTACTCTTGAAATGCAAATAAACCCATAAATGCTCCCCCAGCTGCGATTCGGCATGTGACACTAACTCATATTCACCACTAAAAAGTGTCATTGTTGCAAAAGATTGTCCTCTCGCTATCAAATTGTTGGACACAAAGCACACTATTCCATAAGCTTTGCACATAGGATTTTCTGTAAGATTTATCCTACTCTCACAACAGTATGAACTGAATTAGGCAACTGAATTAATTCGTTTCACAAATGTTTAAAACACAATAAAAAATAAACTCACCCGATAACGTGTATCAACACTTTTATGCCATTATTTAACCTTTGTTCTCCATCTCAGATTTCAATTTCGTCACCATGACGTCGATAGGCAGGTGCTAATGACCTGAGCTTCGAAAATGAGCTTAAATTTAAATTGTACAGTTTCCCATCTTCACATTGGAAAACAATGTATTTCCGGTTGTTTTCGATCAGATGATAGATCAGTATTTGGCACTGATCTAGTTCTACGTGCATGTCTCCATCGCCCACGTTTATTTGAATAATGTCGAAATTATCTTTGAACATTTTCCATTGTTGCAGCGACAATGGAATACTGTTTTTGGATATAGAAAACCTAGACGTTGCTCTAGTGTAGTTTCTTAGATGAATGAGAATATTTTCTGCATATATGCCAACATTAAAAAAAAGCCTGGTCGGTGACACTTAATGGGAGAAACATTGTTGTCAAGAGTATGGAAGCCATTTTACTAATACAAAAAAAGAGAGAACAAAGTCAAATTAGTCTTTATTCTCTTTTTTTAAATTTACCTAATAACATATAAAAAACAATTGTAAACTTAGCTGATTTCAAGTTGAAGATTTGTCTGACACTTTGAACACAGGTTGCAGACGTGTGAAGCTCTCTTGAAAAGCTTTCCCCTTTTATATGAAACCCTTAAGTTCTTAAAATCATGAGATGGCAATAACCGTTTTTGAATGTCATGATCCGACTATGCAACATTTTTCAAATAAACAGGTTGGTGACCTAACAAAAAACTGTAACATCATGCTTATTTTTGGGGTTTTTGTCCTCGAAAACTGCAATTAGAAATGCGATTGACAGATCGTTCATCTCCACAGCCTCTTCCTAGTGTCGAACAAGAAAAAATAAAATCGAGATTAAAATGAGTGATGTCGCATTCCATTGAGGAAAGATTTCATCAGATCACAACTGCCATTGGAAGAACTTACACCATCGATAGAAAAGTAAGTATTCTTTGCATACATTTTATTTAAAGATGTTTATTCTTTAATTTTTTACATACTAGTAATATTAATATAAGAAAAAAATGACTACTCTACAAATGAATAATAATTATCATCTTTTACAATGCTGTGAAAACCATTCGGTTTTCTGAAATATGTAGGGATTTCATCAACGTTAAAAACCTCTAGCCTCTTCCCTTCCTCAACTAATATTGGTTCACTCAATTTTAGAGTTGCAAACCGCTCAAAAGCTTGTTTTTCTAGCATCATTTTACAGTCACCCAGCATCAATTTAAGTTGGAAGTTGGTTCTGAGATCTTCAGAAAATACGACCACTTCTTCTACAGCAATTTTCTTTGTTGTAAAAAAAGCATTTTTCCAGCGTTTATTAGCTAAGTCTGGTGTAGTGTTTGTAAAAGTTATTGTTTGCAAATTCTTGGTTTTTTGAGCGTCGACGTAACGATTTGTACAAACATCATTTTCGTCATTTGGATCAGATACATTAACAATACGTTTCTGATTAGCGTTAAAACAGTTCTGATTCGAATTTAATGGAAGGAAATTCTCAAGTGCGTAGCTTAGATTGACAGCATCGGCTTCATATACGGGTGTTCCTAAATTAGCAATGCGTTGCCCCTACACGTTATAGTCCATATTTTCTTCTAGATCTGGTCGAAAGTAGTCACTTGCTTGAAAAGCTTGAAAAGTATACTTTTGTTCGTGTAAAATATCTTCCAGAGCGTCTAAACGATTGTTCAATTGTTCCTTTAGTCGTTTTAAGGCAGTGTAATATTCCTCAGAATTTTCGTTAATCGCCTCATTACAAACAGTAACTGTTAGATTTGACAGTTTTTGAACGAGATTGCCCAACTCGCTGACAGTCTGCTCAATGTCAACATTTTCTAAACTTGTAACTTCTTGTCGATCCATTTTCCCGTCTTTGAACTGTACGTGGCGACTCATTTTCTCAAACAACAGACAACGAATGAGCTTGTCTCATCTCCACAAAGAGTTTTAAATCTTTTTCCTAATCACGTGATTCTGTTTTTGGCAGAATGCCACACACATTCATTGACCCCGAGACGGGAGAAAGTGAGCTTAAGTAATATGAACCTAAAAGTTTCAAATAACTTTTTTTAATTCCTTTTAAATAAAAGCAAATTTTTTCCTCCTTTTTTTTTGTTAGCATGCCGATAGTGACAAGAATTGTGGAAAGTTTATGAAGAATAATGGAGACAACAATGGAAAAGTAAGCTACTCCAGATTTAAAAAACATTCTTTAAAAAGTATTGTTCTATTCGCTAATTCTTCGACTTCTTTACAGCGAAAGAAAAAAAAACAGAAGCTAATGAGGAGGAAGAAGGACCGGAGGCAAAAAAAAAAGCAAAAAAAATTAGAAAAAATAAATTTAAATAAAAGTAAAGAAAACGTCTACTTTTGTATCTTTTAAATAATCTTTCACATACGTACTATTAGAAACCACAATACCTTGACCGGGTTCTACGAATATGTCTGTCTTTGGAATTTCTTCCATTGTTTTCAGGTAACTAGGTTGGTGGAACGTAAATGGATTACTTCCAAAATCCACTCTAACCATTAAATCGACATTCTCTTTTTAACAAAACAAGGAAATTCTCGTCAGCTTTGCTTTTCGTGTCATGACAAAACTATCATCTCGAGCAAAAACAAACCAAGGCTGATTAAGATGCGCATTAAAATTGAATGACAGAAATAAATTATTTGTGAAATCGACGTACTGTTTAGTAGTTGCATCGGTGGGGGATTGAGGATTAATAGCACGTCGACAGCTTGGTCATTAGCGCCAACCTCAGTCACAGTGCAATGGTCCAGGTTGCCACTGCACCACACATTACAGAGATATTATTCAAACCCCTAATCTAAATCTTGTCATACACCTGTACTTCCTGCAAAAATTGAAAAACACCGGACAGGAGGACAGACCTATCGCCCAATTGACGCGCAATGTCATGCGGCAAACGGAAACGACGACGAACTCCATCAAGATGGCGACAATCAACAAGGGAGTGCCGGACCGTAGGTGGCCGTCAACACCAACAACATTCAGGAGGGTCAACACCCCCCCTCCGCAATAGGAAGCAATGAGTAAGTCGGGTGTGACCAATGCGCAAACGGGCCAACACCACCTCCTCACTGTGACTGCGCTGACACGCCGAGTGCCATTCCTCGACAGTGCCTTTAATAGCTCGTAATTTATTACTATCCTGTCTGTCCCACAAGGCTTGTCAAAAAGCGAGTAACCTCAGACGCAGAGTTGGAAAGGCGTCCAAGGAAACAAGGCTGAGATCCCTTCCGAGAGAGCCAGAAAGGGTCCCTTTCACTGCAGAATCAGCTTGCTATTCTCACCTATCCCAACATGTCCAGGGATCCAGCAGAAAAGCACGGTTTTCCGCTGGCCAGGCAAGCGGAAAAGCAGAGCTTGGACACGTTGTGTCAAGGGGTTCCGATGATTGTAATTCGCCAAGGACTCCTGGGCACTCATGGAATCGCTAAAGGTAATGAAATGCGTGCCCTGAAGGTAAAGGATCCATTCCACCGCCAAATCGAGACCCAAAAGCTCTGCAGAAAACAGAGAATAGCCTGATGGAAGGCGATGGACAATCGTCACTCCCTTACACACACAAGTACACGCCACGCCAACGTCTGACTTCAACCCATCAGTAAACAGCCGCTAATAACCGGCGTTCTGAGAACACAGCCGCAGGAACTCCTGCAAGTACCTTGCTGGGAGAGTGGAACCCTTCGGGAGGGACGCCAGAGCGAAAATGAAAATGCCACTTGGGACAAGCCAAGGGGCCACTGGCCCATCCCCCCAAGCCTCAAGACGCAGGGTATTTCAAAGGCTATTTCCTGACTGCTGGAGCCTCCCTTACCCACCCTGCGTCTACCGACATGCAAGTCTGGCCCCAAAACCATGGACCAAGCTGGACTGGATTGCACAGCACGCAATCGCACAGCATACTGAATGGCAAGCTGCTGCATCGGTGCATTTGATAGGTTGTGAGAGGTTCTTTATCATTTTGTTTTTCGAGTCAAAGGCGCTACGTTGACTTTTTAATGAAACGCAATTTTGTTTGCACCACGATAAGGTGGTGACGTCACTAGAGTGGAGAGCCGTAGCCACATTCGTTATTCGTTTACCGTTAGCTAAATACTGTGGACCATCGCTTGAATGCTTATGTAGTGCACGTCTTTTTAAGTTTGTAACTTCTTCTTCCAGAAAGCTATTCCTAAGCGAAGCCTCCATTATTCTCGTTTCAAAGGTATTTTCAAGTTCATTCTTGGTGTCCAGAACAAATTGCCTTGTTTCCCCGCTCGTATTGGCAACCATCTCAAATAGCAGGTTTATGACCGAGGTTGTAAATGTCTGTATGCAGTCGCTTAACCTCATAATTGCCGTCTCATTAAGACGGACCTTTAGTGAACGGTCTGACATTTTTTAAGCGAATGGACTCTGAGTTGGGATGTGTAACTTTAGTATCAGAAAGAAATTTTTTTTGTTACCGCTATCGATTTACACTACAGAACGGCGTTTGTTTTTCCTTTTTATTCATAACTTTCACTGCTATCTTGACCTTCACAACTAAACAACTCTTGGGATGCCATTGTTTGTACGGGAGTAGAATCTTTAGCATATAACATTGACAAAAAATTCCTTTGAATGGCATTTGTTGAAAATAGAACAATTGTAGGTACAATAATTGATGAACCATCATTCTGGAAAGGCAAATCACAAACCCCACATCCACTTTTTGCTTAAAACGTTTGAAACAATAGTTCGACAGATTTACCTCCGATGCAATACGAGTCAATGGAGCATCTCTTCGCATGATAGGCTAGCGATCTTGCGAATATCTCCTTTGTAAGTCTTGTGTTGCCATACTGTATCACAAGTCCGTAGAAATGACAAGGTTTCACCTCCGTTATTTTTAAAATGCGTTCGCAAGAATCAATGAATCTCGATCCTACCTTCGAGTTTAATGCATTTGAAGGGCTATAAACGTTTCGAAGTCGTTTTTTCAGATGAAGGAATGTCTTTCATCGAGGATAAATCGGTTTGTGTAGCGACAACCATGTCAAGTTGTGATCAGATTTAAAAGACTACAAATAATTGCCACCAGTCTTATTCAGTTAGTTCTAATCTCCGCCGGAAGGGTGCTGCAGGCGTCGGTCACATCACCAGCTCTCTCGACCAATCAGAGAAATATTACTTAAAAATAATCCTCCATTTTTAGTTCCAATTCCTACCACCCGAGGGTCGACCGGAAACGTCCTCCGCTCATGTGACTGACTCTCGACCAATCAGAGAACAAACAGGCCTTACTTATTACTTAAAACCGGAAGCTATCTTTCTTTTTGACTCCAACGTTCAGAGGAGGTAAACGACACGCAAAATTTAATTAAAAAGGTGCAAGTCACTATAAAAATGCATAGTCATACTAACACTAACCCAGTACGTCATCTCATCTGTGACGTCACAGATGAGAAGATAAGAATTAGTATTGTAGAAGTAGCCGAGCTGGCGTAGATACACAGAAACTGCACTACTCGCCACCCATCCCAAAAAAACCGCTTCCCGCGCGCGAGTTCTTGTTGATTTGGAAGAGGGGGAAAGTGCTTTTTGCTACCGATTTTCATTTTCGTCAATCTGGAGGAGGGTGAGAAAGTGCTTTTTGCTGCCTCTTATGACGTACATGAATAGACCCTCAAAAAAAATTGCATCCATCTTCCCATGTGCGGGATTTCGTCGATCTGGAGGGGGGCAGCCGCTTCCCTTGCGGGGGTTTTCATCGATCTGGAGGACGGTGGAAAAGTGCTTTTTGTTACCTTTTTGCATCCTGGAAGTGCGGCCATAGCCAAGAAGGGTCACCGGGTCGAGGTCAAGGGGTCAAAGTCATACATGGTGGAGGGCTCTTTGCTACCAAAATGTGTCCTTTCACTACATAAAAATGTCCTTTTGCTGCATGAGTCCTTTTACAAACTAAGTGTTGCCACCTCCAAGCGCAAAGGTCACGTGACCGGAAGTGATGTCATCCAAGTGGTAGCGCAAATGCTTTTTGAGCATTCACATTCTAAGAACTCTCAAACGTTTCGGAGCGTGAAAATGACGAATTAGCAGCAATTTGGGGGTTCCCAAAATGGGCGGAACCCCAAAAGGGGGAGGGGGGTAGTGCAAATGCTTTGTGAGCATTTACATTGTGAGTACTCTTGAGTGCTTCAAAGTGTAAAAAAATGACGAATTTGCAGCATTTTGGGGGTGCTCAAAACTGGAGGAGTTGTGCAAATGCTTTGTGAGTTTAAGCATTGAGATAACTCTGAATAGCTTTCACATTATGAAAATGAAGAATTAGCAACATGCAAAGAATTAGCAATGCTCCATAGCACAACAATGACGATTTATAACATTTTGGGACCCTAAAATCGGAGTGCTATTCAAAAGAGCGATAAACGAAGTTGTGATATTAATGCTTCTTTCCACACCACCCAGGAGGTAAAGCATATGTCGTGTTTTTTTAAGTGGTTTTCCCAGTAGACCTAAATCCACGCGGCTTGGAGATCATCATAATCTGATCTCACAAACTCGTCTTTTCTCCAACCGAATTTTTCTTTCATCCTCCGTTTCTTTACGTAGAATTTTTCTTTTACTAGTAGTTTTTTCTCTAGCCTAGCCACTGTTTGCTCCTCCGTTTCTTGAACTTGAGATTTTCTTTTACTAGCTGTTTTTTTCCTCTAGTCACTCTTTGCTACTCCGTTTCTTGAGCTTGAGCTTTTCTTTCACTAGTGGTTTTTTCTTTAACCTAGATTCCCGCTGTGCCTCCGTTTCTAGCGCGCGAGCTTTTTTCTGACTGATGACGTCCTTCTTTCTAATCTCCGTCCTCCTCACTTCAAAATCCTCCAACTTTTTCCGGCGGTTCTCCAATACGACGAACCTGCGGTTGGCTTTCTCATTCTCCTCAGCTATTTTCACTGCAGTCAGTTTTTGCCCTTCTCGCTCTTCGAACTGGAGGGACATTTTTTCCTCTCCCTCCTCGTCGTTTATCACATCCACGTCCGAGTCGAAATTGTAAACATATTCGTCCCAAGCATCGTATTGTAGTGACCTATGGCTAGAGTATCTTTGCTGTTGTCCAGGATGTACCTCTTGTTTTTGTAAGGCGAGAAGAGGGATTGGGATAACCTATTCTGACTGCACACAGTTCGTGCCGACACTGGAAATCTTGGCCCAGCTTCCCTTCTGAGGAAGTGCCTCAGAGTTCAGGGCCACTTCGTATTCGTTGAAGCTCAAATTGCCCTTGGCTTCTTGATATTCTCTTTTTTCAGGGGTTTAATCGAATACATTTTGACATGAGTCTGATGAACTCTAGGCAGGAGATGCCGCCCATTTCATCTTTAATTTTCACCAACACTTGTTTGTTCGTGCTGGAGAAGACGGGATGATTCGACTGGTAGTGGCTCGTGTCGAAACGGTTTTTGTCAGTGAGCAAGTCGCGGTAGATGTCCTCCATTTTGATTTCGTAGTAGAGGCTGTCTGTGTCAGTGAAAAGGAGTTTGGCGCGGTCTTCATACTTTGGCCGAATGTACTAGTAATGGAATTCGAACATGAAGAGTTTGGAGAGTTCCACTATGGTAAATCCGGAGTAGGTCGGAAGATCACACAGCGCTCTACGAACATGGCGGTTGAGTTGCACCAGGTTTTCGTTAAGGATTTTGAAGGATTCGGTGTGCTGTTGGGAGGTATATTTCAGTGCTGTTTTCTCATCGGTACACAGCTTCACATCGAGCCGACTTTGCTTCTTCTTCTTGGTTTTTTCAAACACCGAATTATACAGCAATTTGAAGCAGTCTCCGACGAAAGGAGCGGTTGCTTCTTGCCTTTTTTGTGGTGTTGAAATCGATGTACGATTTCATCCACGGTCTTTGGTTAATGGCTAAGACTCTTCAGATACGTCTAAGTACTAGTCGGAGCCGGCGGTAGACTATCAACTTCTGGCAGTAAAGGGTGTACCTTTTCTTGTGCAGAAGGTTTGGAACGAGTTTGGTGTTGGAGGAGGACTTGATCTTGTGGTTTAAATCTTCCGCTAGATTCAGAGAATAGGGGAAAATCAGCTCCTTTCCAATGTCGATCTTCTCCGGGGCTAGTGGATAATCGTTGTAGACGTCGTGCAACTCTTTGGGGTACTCGAGGACGACTTCCAGTAAATAGGTTTGCATCCGTATTTAATTAACGAATCTTGAGCCCATTGGCTTTCTGTCCCATTTTCCGTCCCGTTTTCCGTTTTCCGTCCGTTGATTTCAAAGGTCTTGGGTTCGATTCCCCGCTCAGGCAGTCTGACATATAAGTCCAAAAGGCAAGGTAAATAGCTTTGCTTTCGTATTTAATTAATTTTCCAGTATATACCACACGTCGGCGTCATTCGGTACGGTGTCTACATCCAATGTTCTAATCGCCTCCCTGGATAGGTAGGTGAACTTGTCGTAGGGGAGATAACCGCACATGGCCAAACCGTAGAGGTTGTTCGTATCCCAGTCCATTATGAATAGGGAGGGTTTGCTAGGGATGTAAAGAGGCAGGTATTTGTTATTTGCTTTTGAAAGCCTCTTTGTGACGAACGAAACTCCGCCTCTGGTGCCGGAAAATATAAGATTATGCTTCCCGACGTGCATAAATATTTACAATTCGGGCTCCTGCATTCTAAGGAGTGCTGCCGAGCTGAATCCTGGAGTGTAGATGTAATAGCACGGGTCCAGGTTGTTGTTTTCGAGGCATAATTTTCGGAAATCTTGAAAGACGTCAGCTAGATGGAAAATGTTGGTCATTTGGTATATCTCATGATAGGTACGGAATACTTTTGATTTCATTCTTAGCCAGAGGTTTAGCGCCCGTACGCACGCGTCTTCCACCAACATCCCATCTTTCAACTGGGAATAGAACGAGTGTCTCGATGGTAGATCTTCCTTGTCGAAAATGGACATGTTGCTGATATATTCGTACGGGTAAACACCCTTCTGCGTTAACAGGTTCAGTTCCTTTTCAAGGGTGGTTTCCTCCGTAAACCACGTGGATTTTAATCCAGAGTCTAATGTCGGCTCGAGGAAGGGGAAGCCGCTATTGTCGTTCCTGCGGTTCTTTACTAGTGATTCCAGAGAAGCGTTAAAGAAGTTGACGCTATCTATAAAGCAAAGGTTTATCTTGCTTAATTGATCCTTAATCGTTATGGTCTGAAACGTCTCAGTGTTGTGAGCGTTAACATTTACTTTGCCCTGAAACTTGTGGACTGCGGGTTCTAGAAGGTGCATGTCGTACCCTTCCAGGCCGTGGAACACAACGGGATTGGTTTGTCTTTCTCGAGCGGTTAGGTTGCAGTTTGGATGAGCAGCTCCTCTGTGTTTCCCGCTGATCCCTCACTTTATTGTCGACGAGCCATACTTTACATTCCCTGTCGGTATTTGCTTTCTTGTAACACTCTTTTGAAGACTTTTCCACGATAACGACAAACGAGGGCATTCTTGAAATCGGTTTCTTCGGATGGGGTAAGGTGAAGAGGTTTCGCATTTTTCAGCAGGTTCGCATAATATCGATTTCTTCTTCCATACATTTATAAAATACGTCGACCGCGTCTTTTCCCAAGTGGTATTTGCGACGTATAATGTTCCCGTCGTGTCCCACTAGAACGTATCTAAAACTGCTAGGAAGGTGTTGATGGATTTCGGTGGTTGAACTCGTTGAAGCATCGGGTTGAGCGGTCTGGACAGGGCGAAGGAGGCATTCAAATTCGGCGTATATGATGTAAGGGAAGCGTTTTTGATGGCTAAAGTGTCTGAATGCAAGAGAGTTTTCTCCTGGCTTCTTGAATCTAAGAGCTTGTACGGGGTTAATTTTGAAGCATTCTTTCTTATCGACCAGGAGCAGCCATTCTCTTCTGAAACCGGCGAAGCAGTTGCTGCAATAGAACTCACTTCTACAGCGTAGAAAAGCAGCTGCATCGGTAATGGTGCAGTAATGGGTGTTGAAGGGTTTCTGAATCGTCGTCATTGTTGTATAGATAGAGAAGGTCGATCGGAAGTCCGTTTACGTTTTTAGAGACGTGAAGCGGGTGTAACTCCTCTTTGCAGCTATAACTGTTGATGGTGATCGATAGATCGTCTTTTCAAACCTGTCGATTAGTAGGGTAGATGTTATGGTCGATGTTAGTAGGGTCGAATAGAGTGGAAGTATCGAGCATATCTTCAAACTCGTGGTAATCTTCCGGGCTGACGTTGTCCAACTGCAAAGCTGCGGCCAGTACAGAATACAGATAGAATTTCTGATCTCTGTCTACATTTTGAACGTTTACTACTGCTTTGTCCTTGCCAGCGACCGCTTTTGGAAGTGGAATGTACCACGATGCTCGCAGCAGCTTATACTTTGACACTCTGATTAGTAGGTTATGAATGTGAGATATAACCCAGCTGCTGCCCCACTCGGTGAAAGCATCGATGGATTCTAGGATTTTTGCAAAGACCTATCCAGCAGAGCGGGAATGTGGTTGGGATTATGTATTTCAGAATATCTTGAACAGACACCCTCTTGCATGAATGCCCCACCTCTAGCAAACTCTATACCCAGAGACATAAGGAAGGAAAAAATTGTAGGGGTGTAAACCAGAAATGTACCTACATAATTTTCCATCTAGCTAAAAAATTATGTAATTTTTCCGACTGATTTGCCGACTGAACAAAAAATTATGTAATTTTACTGACTGACAGCCAACAGGCCAAACTTTGCGTCTGCAACCACCCCCCCCCGTAAAAGCTTCTCTGTCTATACTCAAGCTGATCGGGGCTTTGAAGTTTACAAGCTGGCATAAACAAACTTCTAGCATCGCTGGTAACGTCACGCGTAAAGTTAGGAGGCAGAAGCAGAAGACGCATTCCCCCACTAGAGGAATCTCATATTTCCAGTGACCCAATCCTTCATCTTGAGATATGGGTGGCTGACTCTTGAGAAAGTCGGATAGCTTGTCATAGAAGCAAGTACATTCTTCAGCATCAAATGGGTGATGGAACCAAAGATGTTCCCACAGCTTAGTTTGTGATGGGAAAATGGTAGTGCAGTACACGCACGTGAAAGTTTTCTTTACTTTCTGAAAATTTAAAATATTTATCCTTTTTTTATTATTAAGGAAGGAAAAAATGAGGAAGGGAAGAAAAAAATGGAGGAAGGGAATTAAATAATTTCCTTTTAAATATTTATTGCGTCAAAATATTTTACACTGGAAAAAGGGGAGGACATATTTATTTAAAATTGCTAATGTTGTCTGTCCAACTGTTGTACTTGGAGTCAGAGCCCTTCCATTTAACGAGGTAAAATATTTTTCCATCTTTTCCATTTATTCTTACATCATAGACGTTCTACTAAAAACAAATGGGGAACTAAAGTTTTTTGAAGTTCTGGTTGGTTAAAAACCTCCGAGCATTGGGTCACCTGACTCGTCTTTTAAAAGATAAGTGACCGGCTGGGATTTTTGCACTTTACGAATTGTGAAAACTTCGTTAGTAAAATTTTGCAAATACCTCTTATCAAAAATGTTCTTAACTTTAGAAATCCATTCTTTATTTCCTAAGGCGAATTTGGGTTTATTCAACAACCGTTTAATACTAGTCCGTCTCAACAACGGTTCATGACGTTTGGCTACTTCGCTCGGTTTAAATTTTCTGGTGGAATGAACCGTGTTATTGTAATTGGAAACTTCTCGATAATGTCCATCCCCTCCCAAGTCCCCTGCCTGGTAAATCATTTCCTTAATCTAGATTTTAGCATTCCATTGAAACATTCTACCATCACGCTCGCTTTCTTCTCAGAGTACGTACAGTACATATTGATGTTACAACGCTTAAGTAGGGCTTTGAAATCTTAATTGTAGAACTCGCTACCTAAATTGACTGGTAAATTTTTTGTGGGTGTTCTTGAAAGCTTTGGTAACGTCTATACCAGATTTAGAATTAAGCGGAACGGCCTACGCTAACTTGGACATGATATTAATGCAGGTTAGTAGGTAGTTGAACCCTTTATTTAGGTTACCATAAGGTATCATTTCAACCAAGTCGCCTGCTACAGATCGTTTAGGCTGAGTACAATCACTTTCCGTCTCGGAAAACTTTTTCGATTTGTTTGTGAAGTTCTTTTACGAGTCCATTTTTTTTTTATTTCCCATTCCGAACAGGTCCATAGTTTTGCTTTCATGATTTTATTAACGATCGAAGCGGCAGGTTTTTCCCACCACGCCAGAGAAGGATCTTCTCTCACTCTTTAAGCTTTGGATATTAGTACTTCACTGGTGGCGTGCCGATCTTTAAAGTCCGAGCTCTCGGAATAAGTGATATTGGCTCTTTGCGCGCTTCATCTAGTTTATTAAGTCCCGGATCTCCTTGAGCCAATCTTTTCTCCAGTTTGGTTCCCAGGCCGCAGTATTGGTAGCCAGGTAATTGCATTTCAAGCGTTAACTTATCTATGATTTTGTTTACAATTCCTTTTCTAGACTTGATAAAGGAAGCTCTTTTTGTCCCGCACACGTTGCAAAATACAACTTGCATCTTCCGGTTATTTTTTGTGGTGATAATAATGGACGGTTCGGGACCGTTGAAGTGCGACGTTTACATTTGCTGCAGTGCCTCATCTTGATATTTTTTGATTCCATGGTTCTTTGTTTTTTATACGATTTTTTTTAAACCTAAAACTAAAATTTTGATAAGCTACCCTTTTCTCTCGAGCAGATATGATTTGTCTTTGCAGCATTTCTGTTAAAAATTTCGACCATCTCGTTTCTGTGTGCGTTGTGGCTGGCCAAAGCAGATTTATACAAAAACCGGAGTTTCTTTATCAAGTTATTGGGATTATCGTAATATTTGTAATCGTATGACCTATTTTTTTTAACCATTCCCATCCCTTCTTTTTCCGATTTCATGTCTTCACAAATCAGAGCAATGATGTTTACGTACTTGGTGCTACGATTGGACTTGGATTTGCGAGTGTCGAGTCGTTGTTATGAAAAATGACGTGAGTATTTTTTAACATGTCCGCGTAAGGTGCTTTAACATCCGGCGCATAAGAAGTTTCTTTCAAATCTTTGAAATCTAGCAAACTCCAAAGCCCGAGTCTTCCCACATACTGTTTCCCCTCGACCACTATGTCATTCTGAAAAATTTTAACCGTTTTATTCCCGAAGGTCAGCTAGTCTTTTTTAGTGTCATAATAGACCAAATAGTGGGTCATTCTCCTGTGGATTTTCAAAAAAACTTTTATTAAGTTTAGCTGTTTAACTAATATTCTGACTAGGTAATAAACTATCGATGGTGTGGAGAGTGGCGATGTTAGGAAACTTCAGGGGAGTAGAAATGCATCTAGTTGTCACCGCTGAACATGTAGGTGTGAGTTTAGGACTGGTGCTCGTAGTTGCGGTAGTTGCTCGTATTCGGTTAGAGAAGGAATGTCGGGAGGAATTCACATTTTAGGTGCTTGAGCCTGAGTTGTATATTCGGTGAGACTGTAATCAAGAGGGGCCGACAATGTTTTCTCACTGGGGGGGGGGGGGGGGAATGAGGCTTAATGGCGCGACGACAGCTTGGTCATTAGCGCCAACCTCAGTCACAGTGCAGTGGTCCGGGTTGCCACTGCACCACACATTACAGAGATATTATTCAAACCCCTAACCTAAATCTTGGTGTAACGACATCGGAAGGGGACGGTGATAGACCCAATGCTTAGCATTCGTCCTCGTCAGTTTCTTCATCTTTTAAAGCTTTAATCGGTGCATTTTGTGTGTACCGTGCTACACTTTTTACACCACCGGCCGAGGTTGGTTTTAGAGTACCAACTGTCGGTTTCAGAGTGCTTACTATCGTCTTAAAAAATTCTTGTAGCGATTCTTCTTTTTCTCTTCCACCCAAACGTCGATTTAGCCTACATACTTTTTAGTTAAACATCTTTTGAGTTTTGCGATTTCTCGTTTTGTCTCCATCTTTTGTTTAACAGGTAAAAACGAACGTTTGTATCTCCCCTCGTTTAACGTTTTATTAATTGATAAAAAACGGTAAGGTTTTTCCAACAATTTTGACACAACGTTTTAAAGTCCAAAAATTACATATCTGGGCCAACGTGTTTTAAATTTAACTCATCTACAGAGAAAAGGATTAATAAATATGCATTGTCTCTGACCACTTGTTTTGAAATTCTTGTATAGGACTGACTGCAATAAAAAACATCGGTGTTTGAATGACGCCCTTGTGAGAAGTAACATTCAATGTTGTTTTGTTTGTCCAAAAGGTCATCATAAAAAACAATCAGGTTTCGAAAGTTTGGGTCCAGTTCTTCGGGCAGAATTAAATCTATTTGAGAATCGTGAAAAAAGCTGCATTTCGTCCATTGTTTTCCTCAAATTCACCAAATATAGACTGCAAAGCTTTGTACTTTGCGTGACATAAAGTTTTACTGTTAATAAATAACCAGTCGGAGTCGAGCCATCTTTCGTTACAGATAAAATTAAACAATAAGATAGTTTTTGTGCAATTCGTGAGCCCTATAATTAAACATCTGATATTTGAGATTAGAAATGGATAATTTTTAGATTCTTTCTTAGGCACGAAAAAGTCAAAGTTTTTAATTTCTATAACTTTTTTTTATTTACACATTTTTTAACGTTTACACAGTTACCAAACACATAAAGTCTTCATCGGTAAATTTATCGTTGGAAACATCTGAATGAGCTACTCCATAGGCTACGTTGCACCATAATTTCACATTGCTGGGAGAATCATTGGCGACGTACACCGCCGTATATTTTCCGGTGACTTCCATCAAGTTTAAAGAATTGTAAGATAGCAACTTGAACCAGGGTTTGTTGATAACATTTTTTAAGTTTCCCTCTAGTTTTGTGAATGTTCTCGTACACCCAAGTTCTAAAACGAGAAGTTTGTCTCCATTACCTTCATTCACATTCTTGTAAGAAGGGTAACAGGGATAAGCTGCATGCATAGAATTGGGATAATTGAACGTAGTCAGATATATGGGTTTTTGTTCGTCAAACTCGAAGTCTAGTTTTTTACAGATGTGCTATTCAAGATTTTAAACAGTTTTTGAGTTTACTGGGTCCCTGGGCGAATCCATCCTTTATATTTTGATTTTTCGTCCAAAACGAGAGTCTGGAACTCGTTAAATCTTGAAACTGAATAGAAAGAGACAAGGAAAACTTTACACCATTGTTAATATTTGTACCTTTCTCATTCTTAACTTTCAGCAAATTTTTGTGCTTAAGATTCTATAGATTCGTTTGCCAGGATGGTTCGGACATATTGAGGTTATTATTTATTTTGAGGTTCTTCCTTTTATTATATACATAAATATATAATTTCACCATTGGCCCTGAAACGACCTCCTGCAATTCTGAGGTACTTTGTGTCATTCACCTAATTCTCATAATCAAACTAATCTGCTGCTACCTTCCTAATGGTAGAAACAAATTGAAAATATTTGTAATTGTATTCAGTCAAATCTCGACCCTACCATCACGAAACTTATTTGCGGTGATTTTAATATGTCTCATACTGATTGGAATTTCTTCAAATCTTCTTCAGCAGATCTTTCTCGACAGTGTAATGGAAAATTGCCTGGTCCAACTTGTGAAAAAAAACCTACGTGCAAAGACAATATTCTTGATCTTTTACTGGTAGACAATGATAAGGCTATATTCGACATTGATTTCAATATGCATTTCAGTACTTGCAACCATAACATGGTAACTTTTAAACTAAATTGTGAGGCGCCAACTGATATGTGTCGTGAAGTAAACTGTTATAAGAAGACAAACTTCGACTTTTTACGTGCAAATCTAAATAGTATTTGTGGCTATGCGTTCTTTGCGAAAACCGATACAGTGAAAGATTACTGGAATACTTTTAGTAACTTTCTATCTAACCTTGTTGAAAAATCTACTATAATTAGTATTAAAAAACGCTTAAACGTATAAAATACGGATGTAAGCCTTAAAAAACTTAAAGCCCTATAGGAACAGATATTAGAAAAAGACATGTAAGCCATCAGCGTCGCACTAATACGTGTAA
>JAHWFP010256571.1:0-29337 GCA_023313725.1 Lithobius niger
CGAGACTGCGTTTACACGCCCCCACGCGGAGGACTCTATTTGGGGTTTCTGTCGAACTCCAAATAAGTGCTAAAACAGAAAAGGTCAGTGCACACAAGACATGCCAAAGAACAAGACTGCCAAGCCATGTAAATAAATTGCATAAATGAATGCACCAAGGAATACACCTCCCGTGAAATACATCACCACAAGTTATAAAATACACTGTTTACAAAAAATAAAAATTGCCATTTTATGTTTTTGGGGGACTCACGTTTTTGTGGCTCAAGAAATTTTTGTAAATAAAAATTACAAGTTTAAAGGGACACTAGTTGCAAAAATTAACTTAGTGCTGTCCGCGCTGCTTGTTGCAGGAAAGTCGTACAGGCCACAAAGAAAACTGGAGCAAACGAAAGTTTATATAAATAAAAAATACTAATTTTGGAGTATATGAAGTTACAGTTTCAGGGTTTTTGTAGCTGTTAATTCAAATGAGATAATCGTAACATTTAATCCTCTAACCAGTCAGCCGTGCACAGAAAGTTATTTTTTTTATCTGGGAAAACCTCGAAAAAAAGACCCCTGGGCGCACTCCTCAGGACCTAGCTTGCAATAAGAATCGGAATAGAGGGTACTATAAGCGCATGCGCAACTATCAGCTCTATTTAAAGTTAACAGACTACCACTGGAGTGGTTTAAGGTTACCAAACAACTTGTTTTACATGCAAATGTGACACTAAAGGGTTTAGAGACGGTACCCATAACTTAAACATATTATACAACACTGGGAGGTTTTATGGATAATAACACAACAACCTTTTAACGACAGTGCTAACCTTTTTCGCAGAGGGGTAGACAGACAAATTTTTTTCAGGAAAAATTTTCGTAAAAACCTTAAGAAGGGCCAACCGGGAACAAGTTGCAACCCCCGTAAAATATTCCTAATGAACATTGAATTAGTGTCGTTACAGTCTTTGACAATATTCTCCCACATAGGGAGACGTTGATAGTGACAAAAAGAGTAAAACATAGGCACTTAAAATTTAGGTGAGGAGTTCCGAAACGGGAAATAGCTGAAAGTTCCTTCTGGTGTGGTTGCACTTTCAATATACCACGTAACAAAATTTAAAGATAAAAATTAATTTTCAGACAATTTGTTCTGAAGATGACGTGTTTTAACAATTAATGTTTAAACAAAATACCTGCTGAGAGTGTCAGCGTTTACGTGTAACTTTCCAGGTTTGTATCTAACTTCATAGTCGTAATCTTGTAGGGTAAGGCTCCACCTAAGCAATCTGGGATTTTTGTCAGACATTTGCTTGAGCCAGTGCAACGGGTTGTGATCGGATTCTATGACAAATTTTGTTCCATAGATGTAGGGACGCAATTTGGCAACGGACCAGATCAAACACGCGCATTCTTTTTCAGTCGTCCCATAGTTTTGCTCACGTGCTGTCAGTTTACGTGAAACGTAAAGACAGGGGTGTCCTTCTTCTCCAAACACTTGTGACAAAATGCAACCCATGCCACGATCGGAACAATCACACTGCAAAATAAATTGTTGTGTGAAGTCGGGTGCTCTCAGGACCGGAAACGTCACTAACGAGCTTTTCAACGTGTCAAAAGCAGCTTGATTTGACTCATCCCAAATAACGGGATCGGGTGCATCCTTTTTCAAGGAGTCTGTGAGACATGCACAAATTTCAGAATAGTGGGGGATATATCTTTGATAATATCCAACCAAACCGAGAAACGAACGGACATCTTTCTTAGTTTGTGGTCGTGCAAATTTCTGCACTGCCAAGACCTTCACATCGGAGGGTGTACGAGATCCATTGTCAACTTCATGGCCAAGGAAAGTAGCTTTGCTGCAAGCGACCTGCGATTTCTTGGCGTTTACCGTCAATCC
The DNA here is from genome assembly GCA_023313725.1 of Lithobius niger. Classification (NCBI taxonomy): domain Eukaryota; kingdom Metazoa; phylum Arthropoda; class Chilopoda; order Lithobiomorpha; family Lithobiidae; genus Lithobius; species Lithobius niger. Next base: position 1,889 of record JAHWFP010256571.1, read on the forward strand.
GGCCTTCTTGACAGCAGAGAGAAAATTGTGGATGTTTTCAAGACGCTGTGGCCACGTTTCGGCCCCGGCAGCCGTATCGTCTTGAAAAGGAGTGACATATTCTTCCATGCCACGAGTGACATTGTCCATGAGCTTTTGAAAGCAGAATGGAGCGTTTTTCATCCCCATGTTCATCATGAGGGGAGCAAACTTCCCAATGGGAGTTGTGATTGTGGCGGCCATTGAAGCCTGTGGCATCAAGCGCACTTGCCAAAAACCACGGTTGAGATCAAAAATAGAAATAAACTTCCACTTAGCTGCACGCTCAATACATTCCTCAATGTTGGGAATTGGGTAATCTTTGGTTACCGTATTGTTGTTTAGCTCCCTGTAGTCAGCTACAGGACGTGGGCTGGCGTCTTCCTTTTGCACGATGATCATGGGTGAACCATGTGGGGAATCGGTTTCAACGATTAAGCCCAAGTCAAGCATACGCTTGATTTCTGTGACGATCAAATCCCTTTCGAATTTCGCATGGCGATAATACTTACAGGGTTTGACTTTGGAATCGACTAATTCAATGTCGTGAGTGACAAGATCAGTGCGTCCTGGTAAAGTAGAAAAAACACCGTCTACTTTTTCGAACACCTCAAGTAGGCCGTTCTTCTGCAACTCCGTTAAGTTGCCCGTCTTTAAAAAAGACTCATGGGGGCCTTAGCAGTAAGATGGCCATCTCCAGGCTGACCTGTCCAGACATGGTCGGTGTGAGGAAGCTCACGTTCGTCATTATAAGAATGATTGATTGACCCCTCCCTAGGCAGATAGGGTTTGAGAAGGTTTACATGATATATGGTTTCCTTTTGTAAACCGAACGATTTTTTTTACAAGATAATTAGTATCTGATAATCGTTTCAACACTTCACAGGGTCCATCCCAATAAATGTCTAACTTATTGGTGCGGGCTGGTTTAAGGACTAGAACCTTGTCGCCAACTTTGAACTTGCGTTCAACTGCCTTGATATCATAGTATGATTTATTTTTCATTTGGTTTCGAGTGATGTTCTCCTGAGAGAGCTCACGAGAATACTGGAATCTCTGGAGCAAGTCCAAGATGTATTCTAAGACTGAGGGGTGAACGTCTGGTTCAATCCAATGGCTTTTCACCAACTCCAGTGGGCCTTTGAGGTTGCGTCGTAGACTAACTCGGCTGGAGTGAAGCCAGTGCTCTAATGTGGAGCAGTTCTCAGGGCAAACATTGCTCCTGGCAGGCACCTCTCACAATCGTGGGGATGCTCATAACAGACAGCTCTCAGCACTGCTTTGAGCGTCCTGTGGAAACGTTACACGCTGTTAGATTGCGGGTGGTTTACACTGGAGTTAACACACTTTATACCGCACTTTTCTAAGAAAAGAGTTGTAAGTTCCGATATGAAACAAGAGCCTAGGTCGCTCTGGAGCTCGGCTGGAAAGCCTAACCTAGAAAACACAAGGAGGAGAGCATCTACAACGCTCTGGCTGTTGGCCTCTTTGAGGGGCACGGCCTCGGGAAACTTTGTTGCCGGATCGAGTAACGACAAGATATACCTGTAACCAGCCTTACTAGCAGGCTTGATGGGGCCAACGATATCGATTACATATCGGTTGAATGGCTCGTCATCCATGGGCACTAGCACCACAGGGGCAACAAACTTCTGCCCAGATTTACCATTTTTCTGGCAGGTTAAACATGTGGATACAACAATGTCAATGTCGGTAAAACAATGTGGCCAGTAAAAATTAGTCAACACTCTATCTTTCGTTTTGGATCGGCCTAGATGCCCAGCCCATGCATTTGCATGTGCGGTGTTTAAGACTAAATCTATACATTCTTTAGGAAGCACTAGTTGTTTCTTGATTGATGGTCTTCCTAAAGGCCGAAAGGGCTTACGGAAAAGCAATCTTTTCTCGATGAAGAACTATTTGTTCTCATCCTGCTGGTCCAGCGGGAGCTCAGCAGTTTGCCAACATGGTTTTAAAGTTGGGCAGTCTAACTGCAACTTGGCAAATTCGGGTTTGTCAACACTCAGTAATTTATTTAACTGATCTGACTGTGGACCTAAAATAGCTGAATCTAAGCTATCAACCTTAGGAGAAACAAAACCTTCCTGGGAAGGGGAAACTACACTAGAAATAGAATCACTATCTGAGTCGTCTTCACTCTCAGATTCGATCTCACGATATTTGGATTTAGATATCGGGAGCTGCTGTTCCATGCGAGTTTGGGAATGAGTGATGGCATTAGAATAAGGGGGCAGGGCCTTTAAACCTTTTTCTTCTAATACAGTTTGCGAGGGCACTCCCAAAAGCATTTGGAAATGAGGACCAACATGGTCCGAAACGAGGGCCTCGGATCTAATTTTACCGTAGGGCGTTTCAACTTCAATCATGGCAATTGCGTGAGCTGTTGTCTGCTCTGAGAGAGCGTTGTGACAATGGGTGTATTCACCCGTGAACTGCTCGGGCTTTACAAAATACCTTGCAATGACATCGTGTGTCGAGCCTGTGTCTCTTAGGACCAGACATTTCGCACCATTCACTGTCCATTCGTGAATGTGTTTAGAAAGAACTAATTCGGGAGGGTTATTGCTAACAAAGTTACACTCTGCGTTAGAGGCTGGGTTTCCCTCTTGAGCAATACGAGCACGACACTCTATTTTTCTGTGTCCGGTTTTGTTACAAAAAAAACAAGTACCTTCGAACTTAGGCCTCCTAGGCCTGTCAAACTCACGGTTGGAGTAGTTGCTGCTGGCCGAGTCTCCTTTACTCGGACCGGCAGAAGATGCTGCAGTGGAAGAGGCTCGGTGGCCACTTCGGAAATTGGAGGAAGTATTAGAAGCTTGTCCAGACGACGAGGCGCTAGGCTGTGCCTTCCCTGGTTTAGGGGCCATGTCTGCAGAAATTTGTTTATTTCTGGTCGTAAACTCGTCACAGTTTGGCTGCTTCGTGCAGGGTTCCAGTTTTTATCTGGTCCGGCAACCATATGCGTAAAGCAATGGGACATAATTTCGTGAACTGTTCAAGCATAACTAAATTAGCTAGCTTGTCGTAGCTGTTATTTACTTCAGCTAGGGACACCCATCTTGAAAATAGGGTTTCGAGTGCGAACGCATGTTCGTGGAACACTTGTTCGGTGCCACGTTCGAGTGAACGAAACTGGGCTTGTACGGCTTCTTTTGTTTGCACAAACCTTTCAAGTAACCTTATTTTGACTAACTCGTAATCATGCATTTCTACAACCGACATTTGATCACACACTTTAATCAAAATTTCACCGAGAAGGGGCTGTAGTCCGACGACCCATTCTGTTTTGTCTATACGCTGTGTCTCCATAGTTTTTTCAAATATTTTTAGAAAACTATTAATTTCCGATTCGGAAGTCCATTTATTTACAAGTCTGACAGCGTCAGCAATTTTACCCGGTTTATTTACGGGAACACTATGATTTGGGGGAGTTACAGAACCACTACTTGGACTGGAATTACCACTACGATTTGCAGCCGTTAGCCTAGCTAGTTCGATCTGCTTATCCAACTTCAATAATTCCCGAGCACTAGCGCGTTCGCTAATTTGTGCTTCTTGTTCCTTTAAATGAACGTCACGATCCCTGATTTGAGCCTCTTGGTCCCGTAACGCTAGCTCGTGCGCCATACGTTTATCTACGGCGGCTAACTCAACTGCTTTTAACCTTAATTCTTCGGCTTTAAGCGCGAGCTCATGCTCTTTGGCTGCTAACTCCTTCTTTTGTAAAATGATAGCTTCTCTTTTTTCTATAGCCGGAGCTAGTTCGTCAGAGAGCTCGTCAACGGAAATCTTTTCTTCCTCGACGGCATTTTTCAAAATAGTTACTGATTCGTGACGGGTTTCACTAACAGTTAGGCCTAATTTTAAACAGGCTTTTAAACAGGCTACAGTCTTTATACTGTATGTCTCGAATGACATCTTCAAAATCGTCCATGTTGGACATTTTTAACTTTAAGCTTCAAAATAAAACTTTTATAAATGAAACTTCATTAAAATGCAGCCGCAAATTAATTTTACTTTTAAATTGAGCAGAGCGAGTTACTAAAAACACTTCTCTCCCAACTACCGTAAGTTTTAGCTAGAAATACACTTATTTTAGACCCCTAGCACTCAGGTGTATAAACAACTAAAATACCTAAAAGGCTCTTAATCATAACAATCGGCTTGGCGGCCTTAAGCATATCTTATGCACACTTACCCTGTACACAATCACTGTGCGGTCAGTCTAGTCCAAATCCACTTCCCACCTGTCGAATGAATCGGCTAGCTCACTTCTACTTGCAGTAGGACGTCTGGTTGAGGCCTACTTGACTGTGACGATAGTTGGCGTTGTCCAAGGTCCACTGAATGCGGCGATGGAGCTTTCTTCCCACGAGTGGTGAAATCCTCCTCGCTGTTTACGGTCCACGGCTTGTTGCTTTCCAAGACGGGGGGGGATCGGCGATCCTGGCTTCTTGGCTCCAGAACGGCTTAGTTGCGGGCGCTGATGACGGGCACTGTTGTTGTCGGCAGTGCGGACATCGGGATTTGCATTGATTTTTGCGGCAATGCTGACATCGGCTTCGGCATTGATTTTTACTACAATGCGGGCATCTGCTTCTGTGACTATGGTGTCTGAGTCACGGACGTCTTTGTTGTTGAAGAATTGTTCAACACAAATGGCATAGTAGCATGGCAGGGGGAAAACGCTTGTAGGAACAGCACCTGTTCATCCAACCGCTGCCACCATTTGTAACGGCGGATGCTACGACGGGGTAGGTGCTTGTAACATCGCCGGTCGCCTGGTGTAACTAGATCTTCTTACTATTACTTTTGGGTACTTTTTGTTTCAAACAAGCACAACAGCTACAGTCCCGGCGTAGGGAGTGGAGCTACACATGTCCTAATATTGTAGGCTAACTGTAATTATAAGCGGTAACGCTGCCACCAAGGTGGGAAAATTAGGCTAGCTAAGCTAAGTTTAAGAGAATTGTCTTAATTTTTTACTTCTAGCGAACGACGGACGAATAAACCAACTGGGTTTTAAACTCCTGGTTTTATTTTTGAACAAACATGTTAAAAATCAAAACGCACTTTACATTTACATTTGGCAAACTTATAACTGAATTAGTTTATAAATAACACGGGGAATTTACAATAAAATTCAACACTAGAACAAACACGATGTTCAGTTAGAACATTTTCAAACAGAAAAAGTGATTTGTATAGGCACAAGGGGATTTCGCAAAAGAGCCCTCTAAATTATAAACAGCCTCGGCTGATATATAATAGTAGACCTGTTTTTACAGTTTTGTTTTTACATGAATTAACAAAGCATTAAACCTCCCAGAGTTGCTGTTGATAAGTCAACTCCTTAAATTACAGAGCCGCAGCTACCTATAAAGTGGATCCGAGCGAATAATCAATGAAACATCCCACAAGATCAAACCGTCCTTTGTTTACTTTAAACTGCATTTAAAAAAACATAAAAAAAAAGCTGGTTTTTAGTAAGGGACCGTGAACCCTTAAATTACGGCCGCCAACGTCCGAAATGCCGTTTGGCTTGACGCACCATAAATTTACTTTCTAAAGCTACGAGGTTAAGTTAAGTTTAAACTATAAATTTTGAATGTAAATCCAAAAATTAAACTTTTAAAGCTAAACTAAGTACGATACGAACCACCACCTTTGCCCGGCATGGCAACAATCGGACCGCGGCATCTCCACTCCCGACCGGCGTAGTGACCTCTAGCCTTGAGAATCCTTGAGCTGTGCTCTCCCGAGCAGCGCTCGGGGCTGTGCTAACGAGTGAGTCTGGGTTTGGGGTTTTATACCCATTACCGGAAGTCGGCGCGGACTCGCGGGGTAGCTACGGAGGGGGGGTGCGGGGAAGAGGAGTCGGACATCTTGGAGGAGGAGAGACTGACCTAGATCGGCCGAGCTGTCACTACCGGAAGTTGGTGTGGCAGCGCGGACGACCGGGGTAGCTTGAGCGCTCTGACTGGCTGACAGAATTGAAGCAATGTTTTGGTTGGATGGATTCGAATTGACAAAGGGAATTGCCGACTTGAAAACTTAGAGGCCAGGTTTGAAAAGTGCAAGTGAGTTTTCAACTCATAACAACGTGATTTTTAGACCTATTAAAATAAACTACGATGTTATGCAGCGCAACTATTGAAGGAGGGGGAGGGGGAACGAAGTGTAATGCACAGAATTATTATTCGACTTTGGGAATGAAACTGCTATATACAAGGCATGTTTTTAACGAAGGAAAGCTAGTTTGTTTACGTTTTTAGAGGTTCACTACGGTCGGAGTTTGGATGGAGATGCTATAAAAAATAAACATAAAATCATACACTGGGTCCGTGAAAATATACAAACATAAACATTGGAGCTCCGGTAGGGTTCATGGCAAGAATTTAAGTTTACCAAAATGCATCAAGTGCACAAATTAAAAGATTAAATGTTCCAGCTAGTTTTTAAAGGGCTATACCACAACTAAGCTGAAAAGGTGTTTTGGCTTTATGCCTAAAGAAATATTATACAGTATTTACATTTTTATAGTGTAAATCGCCATAAAGACGATGCTCTTCTGGTAGGTAAGAGTGCTGCCCTCAGGTTTTTTCTTCGGTGGTGTTAAGGTGTCCTCACCACGAGCGTCTGATACGAGACCGCGTTTACACCCAGGCCATTAACTTTTAAAGACAGGCAAACAATTTGGTTTTGCGAAAATGTATTACATAATGGCAGATTTGCAATTGGGCCGTTTGACTGTAACCTAGCAGTTGTGACGAATGAAATTCAAAGACTACAATTTTTCAATCAACGATGCAGGTTTTACGTCAAAAACTATATCCCTCTGAAATGTATTTTTTTTAATGTCGTGTCAAAACAGGGGATTTGAATTTGAATTCTTGCCTGAAGGTGGATGGAAAATTAGACAATGAATATTTGAAGTTTTGCCACGTCCATGCAGCTAATGAATGCTTATATTTTAAAGCTAATTTCTTTTACCGTCAAATATCAATGATGACGCCATGAAAAACCTAAACATTGTTTTGCGTTATGATAAAAGCGAGGATCTCAGCGTCTAACATCAGCAGTCCATCGTTGATCATGGATCTCGATACACCCCCGTCATCAACAGGATCGTGGCTGTCCGCCGCACCGATCACAGCAGTTGATCTGCCCCCGAAACGCCACAGACGCGCGCCTAAAGCACCCTAGGTTAGGCTCTATGATACTTTCGGCATTACATTGAACGATGATTCTTAGAACAAAGAACTGTTTCCTAGTGGTATTATGACAGCCACTAATGAATACTACATAAACAGCTATTGCGTGGGAGCATACTCTGGCGGACTGCATTGCTTCGTAAAGTAAGACAAAAAAGTGAATAATGACTACGTACTTGGTTTGACCAAACCTATAGCATCTAACATGCGAGGCAAAAATAATCCAGCTTCCAACAAAAACTGTGAGAAGAAACTTTTGCGTACTTTGTACAAACAAAACTCATTTCCTGAACAGAATATGAAAGCCGAAGATTACAGTGCCATTCGAATGAATGTTACCTAGCTGGCTGCTCCAATATTCGGACAACGTACTTGACTTAGAAGATCCGGTTCTATTTAGTTCTTCCCATCTGTACCCGTACCTAGCAGCCAGGATAATGAGCAGTTATGTGCAAGAACTAGCTCCGAATCAAGTGGAGCGGTTTGTGTAAAAAAAAGTGCTTTATTTAAAAAAAACTAACAATAAATAAAAAATAAAAATAAAACATTTCTAGAAATATGTCATGAAGTCATTTTTTATATGTAAATGTATTTTATATCGCTTTATGTTTAAATATTGACTATAAATTGGCACGCCACTAGGAAGAGATCATTAGTCAGTAATGGATGTTCACCTAATTCATTCCAGTAATTACTGTATATTTTTGCTGGTTCTGGTTTTGCGGAGAGAGTTCGGCTATTATTCAACTAATGCTTCGCTCCCCCACCAACATCTGTCTTCAACTGCTACAGAGAATATCAAGATAAGTTCGAGATGCTTAAAGGAGAGTGTCCAGTGCCAAAACATTTCATAACAGGTTTAACAGGAAGAGAATTTCTCCCTAGTGGCTGCCTTTGCATCATTGATGACTTGGTGCACGCCTTACCTGCCGATTTACTTAACGATGCCGTAGTTAAAGACACGCACCACTGTGGAATTAGTTTAATCACCGCTGTGCACAATATCTTCCAAAAATGGTTTAGGATGGTGTCCTTGAATACTCAATATTTCTTCCTATTCAAATACTCATGGGACGTGAACCAACTGAAAATTTTTGAAGTCCGGCTCGGCGTTGGATCTAAATTCATGCTTTTAATAATTTTGTAAAGACGCAATGCAATAGCCTTATAACTTTTTTTTTGTCAATATGCACCAGAATATGCCTGAAACCCTTCATTTTCGTTCCAACACATTTAAGCAGCCAATAAGTGTGTAAACGCCACTTAACAATCCTAGAGCTGTGCTAAATAATGGCAAGGAGTTTTACCTTTGTTGGTCTTACTGCATTAGAAAAAAATTAAGCCAAGCATAAAGAAAGTTTTATTAGGCTCCAAGACGTAATCTGCCTCTTAATTTTTTTAATATTCTCACAGGGCGTGTGCCTTTGAGCAATTCTCAGAGAAGTCAGTATAGAAGTGTCATATCTCTGTCTACTAAAATTAGCTCGAGAACGAAAAAAAACATCACCATCTTAACAAGTTACAAAAGGGAGGGTTCCTAGGCAGGCTGCTTGCTCTAGTGTTAGCCGCCATCGGTGGACCTTTAATTAGTGGAATTGCTAAACTGGAGGCTAAAAAGAAGGAAGAAAAAATATAAATAGTTCAGGCGTATGCATCTCGTGCCCACACCGCCTTTCTCCCTCACCCCCGCTGCTCAAGACCCTTCTAAATCTTTATACACCCAGCCTCTTTCTAGTTTAGACGATACTATGAGGAAAGTATTAACTAATGATTTGTACGACAATTACCAAATGGCCATACTTTATGCTCAAACTTAGCAGTGTCATTTAGACATAAACAGGCATTATTTGGAGCCACTTAAAGTAGCGATATCATTGTTAGCTACTCCAGCGCCAGACCTAACTTCCGCTGCGGAACAAGTCTCCCCATGCCCAGGGGGTACAACATGGGCTCCTTGGTCTCATGTCCTGGACCATCTAAACAAACAACGGCTAATGAAGAAAAGTTGGTGCCAGATTTCAGCAACGTGCCTCTTGTGTATAGAGACAGAACTACTCTTTTCTTAAAGCGGAGCAAAGTAAACTACAATGACAAAGGGAAGTTGCTCGGTGATGATGGCTCAGGTATACCAGGTGCCAACGTAGTTAAACTCATATAAGGCAGAATTATGGATAATAAGCAGCTGCAGAGAAAAATGAGCAATGTGGCATGAATGGACGTGATAAAACATCACAGTTCAAGTCAGCTCAGTTTACGTGCCGTGGCAAGCTGCCAGCAACATTACCACAAGTTGGTTCAACTTTAATCGATTATGGACAACTTGATCCTTACATGTCGAGTTACACCTGCACCCGACGAGGAATGGAAAGTTATTTTCTAGGCGATGATTACTATTGAGAAAGCGTGACGGTCACGCATTCATTTATACATTTAAGACTCTCGAGTTACAAAGATGACTGATATCAGAACAGAACATGTCGGTTGCTGGAAAAGTATTATTGTGACCCAAGGTCAATAGGATCGTTTGGGGGAATTCAACGACTGACAAGAGCTGTAAAAGCGAGCGGTCGAAAAATCCCATTAAAAACTATTAAAGATTGGATCGTTGGTGAAGAGGTCTATATATTGTTTAAACCTGTACTTCGAATTCACCATAAGAAAGTATGTGTTAGTGGATGTTTTGTTTCTTACGACGGTTTGTTTTCTGACTTAGTGGATGTTTCTAATTTTTCAGCTTTCAATTGGCTGCTCACCGTTACTGATGTCTTCGCAGAAGTTGTGCCTTTAAAACGTAAGGATGGCCTTACCGTGGCTGCTGCATCTCTATCCCCTAAAGATGGATTCAAGCTAAGAAGCTGCTTTAACTATAATTTCGTTCCCTAATTCATTTAGCCAAAATTCCGGCATTGTGCTTCGTAGTGAAGCCGATGAAGCCAGGTTTTTGGAGTGTTGGAGTCCTAAATTGGCTGCACAATTTGGATTCCACTACAGCCAATTACCTGTCTAACCGAAAAACACGAGGAGGCTGTCGTGAACACTACATTTCCAGTTAGAGAAATAATAATAACGATGCCAATGCAAGCCATTTTTGTTTACACAAATATAATTCAACTACAGCTGGTACGTGACGTGAGTTTCATTACTAAGAATAGTTCCAGTCGAAGGTGAAATCGGGGAAAACACTAACGTAGAATTTCACTGCCTTCCTTATTTGCCTTTACAGACCTACTCCTTTCACTACTTAGAAATAGACACTCGAACTGATACTGGAAGCCCAGTAGAGTATGCCAGTTATGGGAAAGTTGTTTGCGTTTTGCACTAACATTGTAGCAGACATCAATGAGCGAGCGTATAAACACGTTACACTTCCCCTCCCTTCAATTCACTCGTCATCATCATGGGGAGGTATCCATACAGCAATTATTGCGTCAATTAAGCTGGTGGTGGGATCCCTATTTATTATGGGAGGGACAGCAGCGAGGGCACGGTTTATCCGGGATTCTGAGTGCCCTAGGGCAAATTGCATTTGCATTTTAAAAAAGTATACGCTCTTATTTTGGTCACAGAACTGTAAAGGACGGTGTCACGATCGGTACCGACACGTATGATAAAAGTTCTAAACAAGCAGCTCAAGACAGACTAAAAGAAACAGCTAGTGGTATAGTCGGAGATGCTATGAGGAAGCTGCAAGGCGGCCAGGGATGAAGAATGCGAGGTATTAAAAGGAAGTCAAAAGGCTGGAAATGTCAAAAGACTAAAAACTTGTTTAGACTAGTATATATACTGCACGCATCCCTCCGCTCCTCTAACGCAGCTCGAAAATGGTGAACATACTTCCGTCTTTGTGCGAATGTTTGCTTAGCTCGCTCGATTTATTTTCCCTCCTTCCTACCCTATATTTATACAGAAGACTAAATATGTCGAATATCGACTGATTGCCAGCATTTCCTCGAGTAAAGAGTTGGACTTTACAATACCTAGCAGCGAAGATTACGTGGACTTGTCAAAAACATTGCTCTTTCTCAAGTTAAAAATCATGAAATAAGCAGGCATGTCATTAAGCAAGCCGAGAGCTCCAATGTCACCCCTGTGCAGCTGTGGCGACACTCTATGTTCTCTCAGTGGATCTCACGCTAAACAGCACCTTGTCTACTGACAGTAACAGTAATTCTGGATATAAAGCATATCTACAAACTATGCTCAGTTATGGGAAAGAAGCTAAAGATACCCAGCTGTTTAACTCATTTTCGAAATCAGCCACTAATAAGAATGCACACACCTCTACCAAGATGACCGTCGAGCTTCTAGGACGCCTCACCACGATCTCGTCATGCAACCTAGACCGTTAATAAATAACACCTAGCTTAAGTTTAGTTTTGTGCTTAATAAACCTCAATTTTATTTATACGTGTATGCTGCTGGAATTACGGGCAGTCTAGCACCTATAATAGTTACTAGACCCTGCCTTTATGTTCGTAACATAACACCATCACCCAACGTACTGCTTGCTCACGCTCGAGCATATAGAAAAAAAGAAATAAAAACACATACTCTCATTTCTGGCGTTAGCAGTGGTAATATTGACAACATTTTTAATGGCTATATACCTTTCTATAGTGTCCACGGCCCATCTTGAGTTCGCCCCAGAATGAACACAAATAATCGATTGTACGTGTTTAGTCGTAGAGTGCCTTGTTGATATCCAAAGTAGTTACAAAAAACAATGGCGGCCGTCGGTTAAAGCCGCCCCCTCCAGGAAGACGTAGCCAATCACAAAATAAGTGCAGGACTCAAGATACATCGTGCACACTATAAGTGGTTATCGGCATGGTCAGACACTTTCCTATAACAGAGTGGATAATAACGACCTGTCTTATTTCAATCTGTTAAGTCTTGAAGCTTTAACTCTTTCCGTAGATGGAGAAACTGTAAATGGAAACCACTAACTTGTGATTTTAGTGCATCTAACTACTCCAGTGCTTAAATGGTTTTGTTTACCGGGTTGGATATTCCTTTACACAAGCTGGAAATGATAATTCGTACTCAGACTTTGGTTCGTGAGGTAGGTGCGTGTTTTGCGATGATTTAACTCCCGATCATTGCGTCAATGAAGAATCACACGTCTCCCTAGTAAAAAATGGTACATTAAGACTCATAATGTCATGGTCGTCATTCAAGGGGAGAGAGAAGCGTTTTGGAGATTGACGAAGTCAAAACGTGCTGTCTGCAGAATGAATACTGCTGAAATAAATAATATTTTAAAGAGGAGGTGTACTTCATTTTTAGGGACCTCCCCTTCAAATCACCTACCCTCTGCCCGTGAATGGAGCGTAATTAATTTGGACACCGGCGAAAAATATGGCAGTCACTGGGTGGTCATTGGCTCTTGTGAACATTTCGACCCCTTCGGATTGCTGCCTTTGTCAAATTCTATCCTACAACATTTGAAGAAATAATACTCGAAGAAATGGGCAACAATACTGTGCATCCTCCAGCTGTCAACAGCTCTGTTTGCGGACACTATTGCATTTACTACGTACTGGTACGTTGTCAAGGCCAACCAGCCTCTGTTATTGTTAAGAGACTTGCTTCCATACAACGACCCGATAGCTATGTGTATCGATTTGTGCTTTCTTTACGAAAAATTCTTTCTTGAAATGTAATGATGTAATATTATTTTTCTTGAAACGTAATATTGCGACATGTTATTATTTTTATTTTTTATTTATATCCTATAAATAGTTGTTGCTTATGCCATCACGTTCATGTTTCCTTACTTTTCTGGTTTTTTTTTTATTAGAGGATGGTACATAAAAAAAGGATGGCGGTGTTCAAGTGTGGGCTGTGCAGCCGTTCGTATATGCTACGCAGTAGCCTGGACAGACACGTGAAGACTGCCCACAGACAAAACATCACGTGCCGTACGTGTGCAATTAGCTTCACGACTGGTATTTCCTGACATCGACAACAAAGGAGGCATTTGGTCAGGTGCCCCAATTTCCCTTGAATTTTCAACAATGATAATGACATGCATCAACACAATACTGAAGATCACAACTGAATGCCTACATCACCATTGTTTCAATTAGAGGCGAGCACCTTTAATCAACTTTTTAACAAATATGTTTACTACAATGAGTCTGCACAAATCATGGATGTACATCAATACCTGTCGGATCTCAGCAAGCAACTCAAACATTTGCTAATTTCAGTTTTAGACCGTTTGTGGCAAATCTAATTTAATGAGTGTATTACCGTTACTTTAGAGAAGCTGCAAATTGATGGTGAAACACACCAAATGCCCATTTATTTGTGCAGTTCACTTCATCGGTTGGTCTTGCTGCTCGACATTGACGGCGAATTTAAGCTATTCTTGAAATAATATTACATCAGCTGGATGAATTACATTACGTGGCTCAGACTGGATAGTTGTTCACATTATCAATTTTGTTCTATGCATAGGGCATTTTATCACTCATTCTGGCAGGTATAGTTTTGCGAAACTCAACTATATTACAGTGTAAGGGCTTTAATTAAGCCTAATTGGTCTTTATTACAGAAACAATACATCTAATTAATTATGCATAAACGTACACATATATCATATAATTATTAATAGATGAACTTAATATTATTCCGTAGAGATTAAATAGGCTCCAGTTGTTCAGATAAGATAGGAGCTTCATCTTTTTCAAATGCGACCGAGAAGCTGCGATCCGAGTAAACAAACCACCATAATTACTTACTGTAAGAGATAAGGATTGGCATTGCATTACACTATCTTATCAGCGTAGCTATTAATTGATTCGGAGAACTCCTAATCGCTTTTACGAAGAGAACTCAATTAAGATAAGATCAGCGCTAATTATCGTTCAGTTCCAACAATAACAATCAATCATTGTTAAACGGATATCCGCACGACAGTTCAATTAAGATGGGACACTTAATGGAGTTATACTAAGAACTCACTAATGTATTTCCAGAACTAGACAATACTTTGATTGACAGGCACAGCGGTCCCCTAATTAAGAGAAGGGCCTGGACTGTCAAGTCTTTAAAATTCTCCGTAGACCCAATCAATCAGCTTAGACAGTGATAGGTGTGGCCACGATAACAATTGCGTATAAAACACGACCCAGGAATGTAATATTCATTCGGGCTTCTTCAGCGTTTCAGTATTGTTAAAATCGTGCACGCCAGTCGACATTCCTGAGGGCCGATCCAGAGTACGGACACGGGAGTTAGAGCCGTCCGAGCGACGGAACGTCGAGAGCAGCGTCAGGCTAATACACCCCTCGTTAGCCACAGTCAAGTTCTTATAGAGCTAAGTAACTCTTTCAAAAATAAACCAACTGTAATAACAAAGTCAAAAAATGGTAAAGAGGCCACCAAGTTGAGAGTGGTTCGGCCCTTCAAAGGAGTGATATCAACACACCAAATTACTGTAACTAAGTGAAACAATTACAACAAAATTAAAACCAAACCAAAAACCTATAAAGAGGTGACTAAGTTGAGAATGGTTCGGCCTATAGGCAAAAGATAGTAGCAAATTGTTGAAAACCAATTTCTTGTTGAAGAGTACACATCTGCACGGTAGTGGAGTTGAGTCAATACACAATTAAAAAAAAGGAGTAATATCATATCAAAAACCAAAACTGGTTAAAGGGGCCGCCAAGTTCCGAATGGTTCGGTCCTTCAAAGGAGTGATATCAACACACCAAAACATTCGCCAACTTAATCGCACCGAATAATACTTTGGACGTTACATGAAAACTTGAACATTGCTACCGAAAGTAGCAACGTTCTAGTTTTCATTTAACCTTCGAATTATTAAGTGGTGCGATTAACTTGGCGAATGTTTTGGTGTGTTGATATCACTCCTTTGACGGGCCGAACCATTCGGAACTTGGCGGCCCCTTTACCAGTTTTGGTTTTTGATATGATTATTATTACGCCCCTATTGTGTGGCACGAGACTGGAATTACTTCTCTAGCGGAATTTCACGATTTGTTCGTCATGGTTGACACTTGTCTATTAGCCGACTGGTTTAGAACATTTTCGTTAACTCTGATTGTGACAATATAAGCTAGACCCTGCCCACTTCTTCACCGTACCAGGGTTATCGTGGGACGCTGCATTATGAATGACAGGTGAGAGGATACAATTATTAACTGACGTAGACATGTATTTAATGATTGAGACATAAGATGCTACGTTAAGGCTAACAATCCACCGTTGCCTGACTTTGACCCCGATGTATATACTAATTGCGTGATTTATTTGGATACCACCAACTTGCTCGGTTTGTGTTTGTGCATGCCTCTATACTGTATGCTAATTTTCGTTGGCTATCAACCACTGAGTTGAACAATCTATTGGCTACTTTAACTACATTACCTGTAGGCTTTAATGTGGCTATATCATAATGACTGACATCAAATATTCTGACTCTTTGCACGATTTACATTCTGACTTTCCTTTGGCGCCTGAAAAAATTACAATAACTGAAAACATGCTGTCACCCTATAAGTAGTTGGCTGCTCAGCACGGCAATCACGTGATGGTTACCAAACTTGTCTCGCATTCTCCTGATAAAATAATTTTACCATTTACTTCCGAACTTTCATTATTAGCAGTTTTTGTTGTGAGCCGTCGGTGCTAAAACTTTCGCCATGTTGAATTTTCATGTGATTTCTGCAATGCAAAGCAAGACAGTTGTATCAACGTACCGTAATGAAACCGAAATTGTGTGTGAGAAACTTCATTACTTTTGGCAGTGTTGAAAACAAATTACATGAGAGCATTATTTGTTATAACAATGCTTTGGTCTTGAAACCCCTGCAAAAAAGCAGCAACATCCCTCCAGAATAAGCATGTTAGGGATAGACCCATACTGCACACAAATATTGACAAGTATACACGGGTGAAAACCTGAAAATAGCTTTACAATGGTAACTGAATAGCTTTGTAGGCAAGAGTTCCTAAAACTGTGCCCGTTTTCATTTCCTGTCATTTTCTTGCGTATTGATATCTGTTTTCTAGTACCTTTAAAAACTGCCCCGTCTGTTTTTTTACGCAAGACAGATTTAAAAGGATGTATAAGGATAATAAAATTAGTTTTTATGAATGGTTTCATTAAAAAATTAAAGATCTCAAGACACGGGGCTGATGACGTACACACTTACGGCCTGCTTTCGGGTAGCGGACTAAGCATAGTTCTCGCGTATCGTCAGGAACCTTTAGGCCGGGTTTACGCAACCACTCGCTTTTGCATTCTCGCAGCTAGAAGCTAGAAATCACCTCAAATTCCAACATGGCGGCGGTTTTATGTTGCCGCCTCGCAACGAAAACAACAAATAACGTGAGTTCAGAAGCGTTTGGGAAAATTGTTTCGTCATGAGGAATTCTTTATATTATTGGCACGGATTATAAGACTGCAAGTATTTACTCAAACGATGTCGGATTTAGCTAATCCATTTAACGTTGTTACCATGGCAATGTCACCTTTGCCATCGCGATTGAGTTCTAGCTGCGAGAATGCAAAGGCGAGTCGATGCATAAACGCACCCTTATATTGGAGTGTGCGTTCGCAGGAAAAGCCAACATTTAAAAAAAATTGGTTTTGGGCTTCGTATTGGAGTGTGGTAATGTCTACGCATGAGAAGCCTACCTTTCAAAGCAATTTGATTCGAGGGGGGCTTTGTGTTGGAGTACGGGGCATGTACAACGAAGAAGCCAACTGTTCAATGCAATTTGTTTCGGCGAGTTTTGGATTTGAGTGTGAGGACACGTACACAAAGAAGCCAACCTTTCAAAGTAAGTTGTTTCAGAGAGGTTTGTCATGTAGAGTGGTGACGTGCACACAGGAGAATCCAACCTTTCAATGCAATTTGTTTCAGGGAACTTTGTGTTGGGACTGTGGAGGCGTGTACAAGGTAGAAGCCAACCTTTCAAGGTAATTATTTTTGGGGAACTTTCTCTTGGAGTTTAGTGGGGTGTACGCGGGTGAAGCTAACCTGTCAAGGCAATTTATGTTGTTGGGGTGTGTATGCGGGAGAAGCCAACCTGTCAATACAATTTTGTTTCGTGGGCTTTGTGTTTCAAGTGTTGGGGCATGTACGCTGTATTAGCCAACCTTCCAAGGTAACTTGCTTCGGAGAGCTTTGTGCTGGAGTGCGGGTCCCTGTACACAGAATAAGCTAACCTTTCAAGGCAGTTTGTTTCAAGGAGCTTTGTGTTGGAGTGTTAGGAACGTATACACGGGATAAACCAACCTTTCAAGGCTATTTGTTTTGGGGAGCTTTCTGTTGGAGTGTGGTGGCGTATGCATGAGAGCAGCCAACCGTTCAGTGCAATTTGTTTTGCAATTTGCAATTCTATAGAATGTTAATCCCATCTAATGTATGCAAGTAAACAAAACTTAAAATTGTGAACAATGTTAGCAATACTGATGCACTTGACTAAGGGTTTCAGTTGTAGATAATTTTGCAGTTGAAGCATTTCTTGAGGTAAACTTCTTTAGTTGTTGGCATTTCAAAGTGTTTACTTTCCACAAGCTTACCTGTTAACTACAAAGGAAGCAGTTGCACATACAGGACCATCAAGAGGGAAGAGCTCCATGTCAAGTTTTTTACTGTCCTGTTTGGCAGGATCAAACAATACCTTCCTTTGTGTAACTATCTCAAACTCTAGAATGGACCTATCACAAACTCCAATGAATACAAAGGAGGATGAAATCTTAGGTCCAACACATGTATACCACCAGTGGAGTAGAAAATCACGCATTAAAATCTTTGAATACTCAAACGGAAAGCTCAACGAAACAAATTGCCTTGAAAGTGTGGCTTCTCTTAGATACATACCCCGAAACTCCCAACAGAAATCTCCCCAAAACAAATTGCCCTAACACACCAACAAAAAGCTCCCCGAAACAAAATGCCTTGAAAGGTTAGCTTCTCCTGCTTAAACACCCTGGCAGTGCAACACATAAGACCCCCAAATAAATGGCCTTGAAAGGTCAGATTATCCCAGGTAGATGCACCCACGCTCTAACAGAAAACTACCAAAAACAAATTGCCTTAAAAGATGACTTCTCCCGAGTACACACCTTTACACTGAAATAGAAGCTCCCCAAAACAAATTCCCTTGAAATGTTGAATTTTCCCACGTGCATGTTCGCAGAATCAAACACAAAGCTACCCGAAACAAATGCATTGAAAGGTTGATTTCTTCTGACTACACATGCCTACATTTCAAAATGTAGGCCCCCCCCCCCCCCGAAACAACATTGAAACATTGGCTTTTCCCGCATACATGCCCCAACACTCCAACACAAGGCTCCGCAAAGCAAATTGTGTTAAAAGGTTGGATTCTCCGGTGCACACACTTTCACTCTCCAACAGGAAGCTCCTCCAAATAGATTGCCTTAAAAGGTTGGCTTATCCTGCATATACGCCCCTAACACTCCAACACAAAGCTCGCTGAAACAAATTGCCTTGACAGGTGGCTTCTCCCACGTACACATCCCAACACTCAATACACAAAGCATCCTGAAACAAACAGCACTGAACTGTTGGCTTACGCCGCATACACATCATCAACATTCCAACACAAAGCTCCCGAAACAACTTGCCTTGTGGTAGGCTTATCCCGCATACATGCCCCTAACACTCCTAACACAAAACTTGAAAAGTTGGCTTCTTCCACGTACACGCCCACACACTCGTACACAAATCTCCTTAAAACACACTGCACATATTTAAAGGTTGGCTTCTTCCGCAAACACACCACCAACATTCAACACAAAGCTTCCGAATTGACTTGCTTTGACAGGCAGGTTTATCCCGCAAACACGCACCAACACTTGCGTTCAAAGTTTGGCTTCTCCCACAAACACACCCCGAAATAAAGCTCCGCAAAACAATTTGCCTCGTGATGTTGGCTTTCCCCACGTATATGCCCCACATTCAAACGCAAAACTTCCTGAAGCAAATTGCCTTGAAAAGTTGGCTTTTGCCGTGTACACACCCCAAAACTCCAACAAAAGCTCTCCAAAACTAATTAACTTGAAAGATTGGCGTCTCCTAAGTACACGCCCGACACAAAATTCCCCGACACAAATTGTTTCGAAAGGTTGGCGTCTAATGCATACACACTCCCTTCCCTCCAACACAAAGTTTACCTAACCAAATTACCATTACATTAATTTTCTATACGCCAACACAAAGCACCCCAACACAAATTGACTTGGAAGGTTGGCTTCACCCATGTACTCGTACAAAAAACGCCCCACACTCGTACAAAAAACAACCCTTTATACAAACTGCATTGAAAGGTTGGTTTCTTCTGCATACATGACACCAACATTCCAACACAAAGCTTCCGAAACAACTTGCCTTGAAAGGTTGGTTTTTCCCACATAAACGCCCCCACAACACAAAGCTCCCCTGAAGCAAATTACCTTGAAAGGTTGGCATCTCCCGCGTAAACGCCCCTAATCTCAAACAGAAATTCCCCAAAACTAATTATCTTGAGAGGCTGGCTTCTCCCAAGTTCACGCCTCTATGCTCCCAACACAAAGTTCCCCGAAACAAGTGCATTGAACGGGTAGCTTCTCCCGCTTTCACATCCCCACACTCCAACACAAAGCTCCCCAAACAAAATGCATTGAAAGATCGGATTCTCCCACATACACGCATACATGCATACACAAAGCTCCCTGAAACAAAATGCATTAAATTGTTGGCTTCGTCCGCACACACACAACCAACATTCCAACACAAAACTTCCAAAACAACTTGACTAGAATGGTCGGCTTATCTCACAAACACGCCCAAACACTACCAAAACACTACCAAAACAAAACCAACAGAAACTAACTGCCTTGATTGTTTGGCTTCTCACATGTATTGTAAAGAAGGCAGGGTTCTTCACTGGATTTCAGAGGCGACCTCTGCTCAAACAATCAAAAAACTGAGGGTATTTTCGTTTACGGCAACGAACAGTTTTTTTTTTCTCGGCGCTGCGGTGCTGTGAAAACACCAAACTTCAACCACCTGTAACTCCACGAAAAATGGACCAATCCGTCCCAACTTTGAAGCTCTTAATAGCCACGAACTGTATCTGCATTCCCCCGGAAACAGATCCCGAAAATTCCATCCAGAAATTAAACTACGGCATTTTGAAAATCGCACGAAACCGAGCCGTAACTCACATAACGCACGGGACGCCATTTTTTCCAAACTTAAAAATTGTACTTATTTTTCCTTATTTTTTATTAGGCATAAAGCCAAACACATTAGCTTAGTGTTTGATAGGAGGGGCTTCCTCTACGAAGGTACTTAACCTCTGTCGCAAATCTTGTTTACTTGCATATTTGCTGGGGCCAATACCCAATCTTAGTCTAGTGTGACTGATCTTACACAGGTGGACATTATCTATGTCTTGTAATTTAGTTTCCGGTTCCTGCCTCTGGAACCTTCTAGAACTTTCTATTACCCATAATAACCCATAACAACCATTTCGCGGTTGTCAGGGGTTACCAAAACGTATTTAAGCAAGTGGGCCAGCATGGAAAATCAGAAAGCCTTCGGGCCAGCCAACTGGCTGGTCCTCCCTCAACCCCTGCTAGGTCTCCTAGTTAGGGGGATTTTTGGCTGTTAGGCCTCTAGTAGGCTCAAATTTGGTTAGGCACATTCCCCCAACATAAATTAGCCTTTTTATTAAGCCTCTTAACCCTAAAGTTCCCCGGCTTCCCTTAGAAGAATTTGTTCAGTCTAATTTTGCTTTAGCTCTCCCACAGTTTGCTATTTTTCGTCATGGTGCCGAAACATATCTATTTTGTAGTCCCTTAAATGAGGGTATCGTATTTTTTAGTCCCTTGCATGAAGGTATTGTGTAGTAGTCTTGAGAGAGTTGTCTTGGGACAGAGTAGTCTTGGGACATAGTATTGGTTTTCTCATGTTCATTTGGGAGCAGATCTGTTTACAGCTATATAGTAGTGACATGAGCATTCATGTATGTATGTGTGTTTCAGTTGCAGCTTTACAGACAACTGTTTGAAATAAAAATTGAACATGGTTAGAGTGTTATAAAAATACATATGCTCTAGTGTTCAAGGTTAGAAACAAGATTTGCGAGGAGTAATTTTCAGAGCTTCGTGTGGTTGGTGGAGTATGTCGCAAATCTTGTTTACTTGCATGTTTGCTGGGGCCAATACCAATCTTAGTTTAGTGTGACTGATCTTACACAGGTGGACATTATTTATGTCTTGTAATTTAGTTTCTGGTTCCTGCCTCTAGAACCTTCTAGAACTTTCTATTACCCATAATACCCTGGCCATTTCGTGGTTGTCAGGGGTTACCAAAATTTATTTAGGCAAGGGGGCCAGCATGGAAAATCAGGAAGCCTTCGGGCCAGCCGACTGGCTGGTCCTCCCTCCACCCTTGCTAGGTCTCCTAGTTAGGGGAATTTTTGGCTGTTAGGCCTCTAGTAGTTAGGCTCATTCCCCCAACCTAAACTAGCCTTTTTATTAAGCCTCTTAACCCTAGCTTAACCCTAAAGTTCCCCAGCTTCCCTTAGAAGAATTTGTTCAGTCTAATTTTGCTTTAGCTCTCTCACAGTTTGCTATTTTTCGTCAACCTCATTTGAATGTACAGATACACTTTGTTCATTATTTCCTACGTTTATTTAAGGTGACGATTTTGAATGCATTTGAGAAATATCCGACATCCAAAACCAATTATCTGCGGCTGTAAATAATACTTGAAACTCTTAAAATGCGCTTTAGCATTAGCTGGTACATTTAACCTTTTCTCTTTATATTATTTAACGTAATCTTTTGCCATCGCCACTACCGGAGCTTAGGGCAACAATAACTTACGAATTTACCGGACACGTTTTTCAATGCAAATAGAAACTTAGTTGTTCCTTGGAAATCGACTTGGCTACCAATTCCCAAAGCAAAACCTGGCTTCCTACTATTAAAAACCGCATTTATTGAGATCTTTCCTTCTATAGTCGTGATGCATAACATCGTGGTTTAATATGAAAACATTCAGTATAATTTGAAGGCCTTTTCACGTTCCAAACAAAGAGTAAAACTCAATTAGGCCTATCTGTAGCACTCAGTTGTACAGTTGTTCTTTCAAACGGCCTCTCAAGCAAAAACCCTTTGCTCTGCCGACTTTTCCATTGTTCTCCAAGCCCTCCACAAATCAGATCCCCGTAGCTCTCCTCGGCATCCGCACTTTGGTCGCGAACATCCTCCATGCTAGCATAAAAGGCCCCAGCTCCCCTCACTCCTCAGCACACGCTCAACAGATCTCAAAGCCTGAGGTAGCTACGCCAGTCGGTATAGGAGATGTCTCGTCCGAATGTTGCCATGCCGGGAAAAGGTAGTGGTTCGTATTAGACTAGTGTTATTTTAGAAAATTTAATTTTTGGAAACCCCATTCAAACTTTTAGTTCTAACTTTAAACTAACCTAAGCTTTGAGAAATTATGGGCGGTGACGCCATCGGCATTTCTGGTCCCCCACCCCCATAATGTTCATTCCTAAAAACCAGCTTTTTTTCACCGTGTTTATTGTTATTAATTTAATCTAAACGCAGGCAGGATCATTTAAACCAATTAGGTTTGCAGAAGCAGAGACTTCGATGCCAGTTGTCCCAAACTCGTTTAAGTGTTTATGTTGATCGGTAGATTTGATCTTTTGTAACGCAATTGAAACAAAATCTTAAACAGGTAGATTTGATCTTAAGTCGAACTTAGGAAACATAGTCTTGGACTATTTTGTGTAATTCCCACGGTTTGCACTAAATAGAGGGTTCTTGCGAGTTCCCAAAAGCACTTTTTCTTTTCGAAATTGTCATTACTCTTTGCATCGTGATGTAAGGTTTGAACCGAATTTAATGTAAATTCTTGTTGAATTTTAACTGTAAAATTCCTGTTGCTTTTATTTAAAGCTTTCTTGTGACACTAGTTGATGAAATGTAAATATTTGTTTTTATATTTAACTGTCTTTTAATAAACTGAGAGTTTGTGAAACGCCAGTTGTTTACTAGTGAAATTAGTTGCTAGAGTTAATTTAACTAAGAAAACCACTTATTATTTAAACTCAGGACTGCAATTAACCACCCACATGGTGGCAGTGAATACCCCCCTTTAAGTTATCTAGTTAACCTACGATTAGGATCAATGACTCTCTGTTACCCATGCTGGGCCAGTAGTGCATGTGTGCTGTTTCCTGAAAAGTAAAACCCACCACCCAGACTAGAAATTTAAAGTTCAAAACCATCTTGATGTCGGCGAGGCTACAAGCACCTCAACAGTCGTAGCTTCGGGGGCTACAATTTAGTGGCAGCGGTGGGACGAACAGGTGCTGTTCCTTCATACGTTTTCCCCTGTGCCATGCTACTACAGTTGAACAATTCTTCAAGCTGTTAACTGCAACTTGGACGAAAGTTGCAAGAAAAAGATGTCCGTGACTACGTCAAAATAGTCACCCGAAAGAGATGCCTGCATTGCCGCCAAAATCAATGCCCCCAATCCGCCCCAGTAACAACGCCGTTCCTGGAGCCAGACGACTGGAACTGCAGCTTCACCGAGTGGACGCCTGCCCAGCCGAGATGTCCGTATCAACCCCCAACCTGTGAGGAGAAACCGGCCATCAACGGACGCGGAGCTCCTGTGCAGACGAGTGTGACCCTTGGATACGCCAACCATCGCCGCAGTGTAGTGATCCAGAGACGTTCTACTGCAACGCCATTGGAATAAGTGACTTCAATCGACGGTGGGTGATTGGAGTGGATGACTGACCACACAGCGATTGTGCAAACCAGGGTAAGTATGCATAGGATATGCTTTGGCCTGCCAAGCCTAGTGTTGTAGTTAAGAGCATTTCATGTATTTTAATTATTTATCCACCAAAGCTAAGGGTCATAAAAACTGTATCTAATGCTAAAGCTTACCGGATTAGGATGAGAAACGTTTAAATTCATGCTCAGTTCTAACTTAAAGTTAATATTAATTTGCGGCTGCATTTTAATTCAGTGATTCATTTATACAAGCTGTATTTTTTAACTTAACGTTAAAATTTCCAAAATGGCTACTTTTAACGAAATTGTGGAAGGTCTGAAAAACAAGGATCTTGAGAAAGCCTGTTTAGACCTAGGTTAGCAGTAAGCGAATCTAAACAGATTTCAATTAAAAGTTTACGAGATGCAGTTGACGATGATAAGATTTCATTAACTGAACTTGCCGACACTCTAGAGAGTGCTACTAAAAAAAAGAGACTTAGCCATTCAAACTAAGAAAGAAATAGCTTTCAAAGAAAATGAACTATTCTTAAAAGCCGAAGAATTAAAGTTAGAAGCTTTAAAAGTTGCTGATGCAGATAAACGTAGAGCACATGAACTTGCTTTAATTGGCCAAGAGGCACAAATTCGTGACCGAGAAGCCCAATTAAAACAACAAGAAGTGCAAACTAGAGAATGCTCTAGCGCTCAAGAGTTATTAAAACTTAACAAGCAGATCGAATTAGCTAGGCTAAGTTCTGCTAGTTCTGGCCATTCCAGTGGTAAAGCAACCCCTACCTCACCTAGAAATCCAGTGAGTAAACCAGGCAAAATTGCCGAGGTTGTATGTTTAATTAATAGATGGACACCCAACTCAGAGATTAACAGTTTTCTCAAAAAATTTGAAAGAACTATGTTAACGCAAAAGATTCACAAAGACGAATGGGTAGTAGGTGTACAACCCCTCTTAGGGGAAGTGTTAATTAAGGTATGTGATCAGCTCCAAGACGCTGATATTCACGATTATGACATTGTTAGGACAAAACTACTTGACAGGTTTGTGTAAACTAAAGAGTCCGTGCAAACCCAGTTTCGTTCGTTGGAAAAGCTCCGGAACGTTTAATTTCATGATTATGCGTTTGAACTGGAAACCTTGTTTTCACGTTGGGTCTCATTAGCTAAAGTTAACAAGAGCTATGACCAACTTATGAATTTAATTCTGCTCGAACAATTCACAAAAGCCTGCCCAATTGCACTTCGCAAATGGCTCCCCGACCAAATTAAAACTGTTACAGTAGCGGCCAAAAGGTTTTGCACATTGCATCGCTCCAACAATACCCTGCACGAACCGTAATCACGTTGGTCGATGGCATGAAGTTGCAGTCATTGTTGCCAATTTCTACGGAGGAATATGAGGTTTATTTACTTCCAACAATAAACATAATTTGTACCGTGTATATCTCAGAATCGAATAGAGCTAGCTGTAAAAGAAACAACAACGCAAACAAAACCTACAAATTTTATCCGGTAGTAGGCTGGAATGCCGTTACTCACTGGAGTGTTTTGCAGCTAAAAGGATGATTGGAAAGAATAGTTAACACTTAACTTAATGCTTACACCTCGGGCATATACTTGAATAAAAAAAGAACACATTTTAAGATATTCTTTGCCAGGGACCGTATACCTTTCTCGCAGAGTGTTGCCCGACGAAAATTGTTCCTGTAACCGGACTGGATACCCTTTGTGTAAAAACCGGTGACAATTTAGCGCTACCCTGGAACGCCATTAGCTACTTTCGTTATTGCAAATTGGCAATTTTAAGCCCCCACCGCAATTACGCTCCACTGCTATTTTATGCCCCAATCGCAATTTTACCCCTACTCAATTTTGCCCCAACTTGACGAAGGAATACAGTTCAAATCTTAAACAAAAGCGAAAACAATAAAAAAATATCAAGAAATAACATTAATTACGAACTTTTTACCCCCCTTTTTTTAAGTGTTTGTTCTCCCGCCCCCACCACCACCTCCCCCTTCCCACCCCCGCTCCCCGCTTGCCACGGCCATGGGCAGAAAGTTCTGCTGCTGGTCCCCATCCACTCCCATCCTTTTAAATGCCATTGGCAAAATAGGCTTGTCATAACACAACTGTCTTACTTCCGCAGTAAATTAGAATAGAGTTTAACTGAGTAATGAGTTACGAAACGTCTTCAATACTCGATTACATCTGCATAAGAGTTTAATTTGCGTATAATTTTGTTTACATTATAAATAACGGCGAACTCTCATGAATTCAAACTGGAATTTTTTTAACAAATTTTCTTTTTAGTGAATCCTATTTCTTTACGCATGATTTGTTATGCTTAGTCAAAATTAACCTTGGTGAATGATGTAAACGGCTTCATTTCTTTTTTAAAATTATTATCTGTATTAAAACTAGTTGCTCAAAATTAAAACAACTAATTCTCTCTGTTCTATGGCCGCTATTTCAAACTAAATCAAAACTTTTTTTGCAAATTTTACATAAGTCTAACGGTACCAAAGCCGTGTACCATGAGTGTACCAAAGCCATGTGTCAAAGCTGCAACATGCATGAAATTTTGTACACAATCGAATCAGCCGTGGAACCCCCACGAAAGACCCCACCCCTAGCGCCCCTCCTACTCTGCATTCTCCCTGAGGCTTGACCAATAAATTCTTGCAAAACGCATGAAATATGGTACACAATTAATTCTTTGTACAAATGGAACAGCAATGGAATCCCCGTGAAATACACCCAAAAGGGCCTCCAGTGCCCCACTGTGTCCCCTCCTGAGGCTTGACCAACAAAATCATGCACATCGAGCTAAAAGCGTTAATTTTTTTATACAAGTTGTACCAGTACAAATTGAACCAGCCATGGAACCTCCATGAAATATATCCCCCCCCCCCCCAAGCCCCACTCTGCCCCTCCCCGATGCTTGACCTTCACATTCTTACAATACCCGCAACAATGGCACACTTGTTCCTCGTGAATACAGGACTAACTTCGGGAAAATTAGTCTCTCTTACACTGCTCCCATTGTGTGGAAAGACTTACCAAAGTCAATTGCTGGTAATTTAAACTGTCGAAGTTTCGTCAGAAAATATTTCATAACTTCATACAAATCATGTGTGTAATATCTTAAGGTGTTTTATTATTATTACTATTTCTTGTTTAGTGTTCTTTTTGCTTATTTTGTCGTGTTTTCACTACTGTAATTAATTTTGTTAATTTGTGCTTTTACCTGGTTTGTTACTATAAAATGGGAATCTTGCATTCCTCGTGGCAATTTCCATCATGTAGCATGCTTCATGAAAGTAAACTTATTATTATTATTGTTAAGACGTACCAAATTGGCCGTCGCCATTAAGGTATTTGTG
>JAHWFP010256571.1:35961-50467 GCA_023313725.1 Lithobius niger
AGGTTCCCCAAAACAAATTGCCTTAAAGGTTTGCTGCTCCATCATAAACGTTCCCACACTCCAACAAAAAGGTCTCCAAAACAAATTGCTTTGAAAGGTTGGCTTTGCCCTTGTATGCGCCCTCAACACAAAACTACGCGAAACAAACTGCATTGAATGGTTAGCTTCCCACGTTCACGTCTCCACACTCGTACACAAGGCTTCCTGAAACAAACTGCAATGAAACGTTGGCTTCTTCCGCATACACACTTCCAACATTTCAACATAAAGCTCCCGAAACAACTTGCCTTGAAAGGTTGACTTATCCCGCACACACGCCCCAACATTCGCAACACAAATCTCCCCGAAACAAACTGCTTTGAAAGGTTGACTTTTCCTGCGTAGACATCCACCACCTCACCCCCCAAAAGAACAAATTTCACTGAAAGGTTGGCTTCTCCTGCTTACATTTCCCCACACTACAACACAAAGCTCCCTATAAGGGAGTTGACTAACTCCGGAAAGAGGGGTTCAAGCATGCGCACAACCCACTACGAGTGGCAGCGCTGCGTGTGCTCAATGGATGGCTATGGTAGAAAGCCAGATTTAAGGTGCTAATTTATCGTATTTGAAAGACTATCAAGAAACAAAAATAGTTATGACAGCGAGCCCTTCACATATGTGCCACAGGCAAAGCAGCAAATATGTATAAAACGCTTTTAAAATCGTTATTATAGCCGTACTAAAGCCAACTTTTTCAGGCAAAACGTCGTGTGGCTGTCGAAGCGGGACAAACTGATTACGTTTTTCCTCCTTCCCCACCCTGCATCCCGAATTAAACCCGTCCAGCTGCTTTGTTATGGGATTATCCCTTCATTTACTTGGGGAAGTTGGGGGTTAAAAGTTGCACGCCCTGTCATCATGCACGAAAATAAAAACAGTGCTGGAAGGGCCCCGGGAAAGGCAACGGTAAATAAAAGCTACAGCCACACAAGAAAATTATGGAGAAAAACCGAAAGTAAAGTAAAAAAAAAAAAAAACCGCGCGGGGGAGGAGGAGGGGGAAAATTAGCTTAAATAACAGTTAGTTTTTATTATTCATGTTTTTGTTGTTATATAAGTTGGGTATCTTGCCTCGAATATTGGTAAGCATGGTATGGCATTTGTTATTTCTATCGTTTTCGTTGAAAAATTTGTTGTTTTTTCATGTTTCTGTTGTAATTATAGGTTAGGTTAAGTTCGGTCAGTTGCCTTGGCTCAAATTACACCAGACAGGACGGAGTTTCACCAACGACTTTGTAATTTTTTTCCTGCAGCTTTTTTTACCCCCGGCTTTTCGTTTTAATAGATGTGTTGTTGTATCAAAAAAAAAATCTATTGAAACTGAAGTATAACTACGTGTCGTTATTCTTTTAAGATTGCATAGTTCAAAACCATGAGAAAAAATCTGACCCCCCCCCACCATTCCCAGAAAAAAAAATAGAAATATTCTTTACTACAATTTATTTATTTATTTTTGCTCAGCCCCACCCACCCACCCACGAGGCTCTATCAAGATTTTACCCTAGATTGCAATTTTGTTTCCCTTGGTTTTCTTTTTCTTTTGGCTTTAATTTATTTTTAGCTACGAAAACGGTTTTTTAAAATTAAAAACAATTCAGTACAGTATGCAGGGTCAGGTTATTATTTTTTTTATTTAGTTCTTATTTAGTTTAGTTCTTATTTAGTTCGTATTTAGTTCTTATTTAGTCTTCGAAGTTTATTACCAAACCTTAAAATAGCAACACGAAAATTATATTTTTATTATAGGGAACAGCAATTTCACACAGCTTGTTTTTTTTTAGTTGTTCTTAATTATAAATAATAAATTGTTTTCATAATAATAATCAATTTAAGTAAATCTACCAAGCTAAATATTTACTTGAAAGCACAATAAAATTATTGAACCCTAGAGCATACAAATTAAAAGAATTTTTTAAGTAAGTATTGAAAACTGTTGCATCATTATAAAATTGCTTTCATATTTATTAATTTCCTTTTATTTAATAACAGTGTATAGATAACTCTATTATTTCTAACCATACTTTCTGCATAAAAAAAAATTCTTGGGTCCACTAAGCATAATACAAGTAGGCATAATAACAAGTTTTTGGTGCTCAGCATTAGTTAGATTGAACATAGAAATAGTAAAAAAAAAAAGTACGGTCGAAACAGTCGGTATTGTTAGATATCTTGGACTGTTTTTTGGTAGGGAAAATTTCTTGGATTATAGTCGGAGAAAACTTTTTTATTCTTGCTACTAAAACATACAAGTTTTTTACTTGAAACATGCGGGAGAAGATGATTGTTCAGATAGGTAAACATAAGTATGTCAAACATAGGTATGTAAACGTAGGTATTTCAAAAGGAAACACGTTCTTTACTGATTTTTATTTGCTTAAAAGTCTGCGCTTGATTACGGATGTCATCTAGAGATACAGCCAAAGCAATGCTACAGCCTATCTGCACTTGGCCGCATTGAGCTTCTTGCCACTCGTACCCTCTACCGCGCATGCGGGAGCAACTAGTTCCGGAGTTAGTCGAAAAGGCTCATAACGATAAGTATCACCAAAACACAGGCCCTGGAGAGCGTATGTTATCAGATTCGAGTCCCGTGAACTTTAATTTTTTAACACAACCATTCATAAAAACTAATTTTATTATCCTTACCCGCCCTTTTATTTCTGTCATGAACCAAAAATAAACTGGCGCAATTTTTAAAGTTACTCGTAATATGCAAAGAAAACAACAGGAAATGAAAATTGGCGAGGACCACCAGTAGCTTGGGTTTGGGAACTCTTACCTACCTGCAAGGCTGTTCAGTTCCCAATGTAAAGCTATTTACAGATTTTCACCCGTAAATACACACCAAGATTTGCGTGCAATGTGGGACCATCCGTAACACGTTTATTCTGGAAGGACATTGCTGCTTTTAGGGGGATTTCAGGAACGAAGCATTGAGGTAGCTAATAAAGCCCTCCTGGAATTTCTGTCCAACTGCTTTAAGTAATCTACTTTCACATGCCACTTCAGTGTGATTAGGGTGTTCACACACGACTATCCAGAGTTTGAAAAAAAAATACCAAACCCACGTGGGTTTTTTCAGGTTTCATCGGTTATTATTGGGTTTTATTGGGCTTTTCGGCTTCATCTAAATTTTCAAGCCTAATCTACACTTCCGTTTTAGTTAGGAGTGTTTTACAGGTACAGTACTAATGTTTGTTAGGCTTGGTTAAGGGACTAAATAATGCTATGACCATTTCAGTGCAACACTGTTTCAAAGAACAGCTTGAAAATAATTGATGTAGACACGCGCTAGTGTGTCATCGGAAAGTAACTGAAGATCATCCCATTGTAGACATCCGATTGTTAAAAAATTGACTGTTAATAAAAAAGCGGCCTCACTAGCAGACATGCATCTGTTAACTGTAAGCAACTAAAAGCATATTTTGGCTTGTTGAGGACAAATCCCAATGCGACAGAAATCTTTTAAATTGTGGTAAATGTAAGGGGAAGGTGCAGGGATAAAGATAAAATGAAAGTTAAAGGCTGAGTGTCCACCATACATAGAGAGAAAGATGCGTCAATAACGTTGTTTTTATGTTACTGTCTAGCTAGTAAGTTTTTTCCCATGTTAAATTCCGTAGACTTTTTGCTCATGGCTAGAGCAAATTTGAGACGACCTACCGTACCTGAACTTTTGCACACGGATGCATGGTGATCTGAGGATGGTCCTTTTGTTGGTTTGGGGTTTGTAGGGGTCAGGACAAATGCGTGGGAGGGTTTTCAAATTCGCCGCCAGAGATTTTAAATTTCGTTTCTTTTCCAAGTTGCAACCAAAGATTTCAAGCAATAATAGCTTGAACATTTAACACTGGTCCTTAGATTTATTGTAAAAGCCTGGACGAACTAAAAACTGAACTATAACGAAGGACAAAATAAGCAAACATAAACGTTGCCGTGGATTGCGTTAGAATAAAGGAATGAGAGTTAAATGATGGTTACGCAACAATACGAGCATCCACGAGCTAACAGGGTTTTTGTTAACAACCCAAAAAATAAAATGATTCGCGTTCTGCTGTTTTAGTAAAAGCGACCTTCCGGGTTTCTGCACGACTAAATATGAACCAAAAAAGCAAACGAAAAAAAATCTTAATTTTGCTGATGTAACAGCTAATTATTTATAAACATAAAATTCCTCAAAAAGAAAAGGTAGAGCGGAATATAAAACGGTGCGCTGACATTTTGTATGTTCACAGTCCTAAGTTACACGTGTCTATGAACTGCAAGCAACTAAAGAGCATTATCATGTCGAGAATAAATCCTAATGCTGCCGAAATCCTGAAAAAGTAGGGGGAAGGTACCGGGATAAACAAAACAACTAAAAGGCATGTGCTGATTGAGTGAGCGAAGCGAACGATATCAGTGATTGTTAGCCTGTGCATGCAAAAATGGGATTGAACAAACTTAAGCATGTCAAGGGTTTCTACATAGTAAGGTAAACGAAGAAAGCAAACGAAAAATCTGAATTTGGCTGACGTAACGGCTAATTCCAGACAAACGGTTACAGACAAACAATTCCTCATGTTAGTAACAAAAAGACGTTTTAGTTTAAATGGCAAAATCAAACTATTAGTGGAGAAAGAATAATCATATCAAAAACAAAAAGTGGTAAAATGGGTCGCCAAGTTCCGAATGGTTCGGCCCTTCAAAGGAGTGATATCAACACACCAAAACATTCGCCAACTTAATCGCACCGCTTAATAATTCGAAGGTTAAATGAAAACTAGAACATTGCTACTTTCGGTAGCAATGTTCAAGCTTTCATTTAACGTCCAAAGTATTATTCGGTGCGATTAAGTTGGCGAATGTATTGTTGTGTTGATATCACTCCTTTGAAGGGCCGAACCATTCGGAACTTGGCGACCCCTTTTACCAGTTCTGGTTTTTGATATGATATCACTCCTTTTTTTTTTTAATTGTATTAACTCAACTCCACTACCATGCAGATGAGTAATTAAGTGCCACGTCAACAAGAAATTGGTTTTCAACAATTTGCTACTACCTTTTGCCTACAGGCCGAACCATTCTCAACTTAGTCACCTCTTTATTGGTTTTTGGTTTGGTTTTAATTTTGTTGTAATTTGTTGTATTTAGTTAGTTTTGGTGTGTTGATATCACTCTTTTGAAGGGCCGAACCACTCTCAACTTGGTGGCCTCCTTACCAGTTTTTGACTTTGTTTATGTTGCTTTGTTTTTACGCTTAGTTTATTTTTCGTGAATTGGACGTGAATACAATTTCTTTGTAACGTTGTTTAGATTTATCGTGATACACTAGTGTGTGCCTAGGCACACGTTCTCATTGTTGGAACTTTGGCCGTCCAATGAGAGACGATGCCGACAATTCTAGCAATGGTTATAACAATATTTTCGTACTTACGCGCCCTCCCACGCCATCCCTGTTACTTCCCCAGGCGCCAAACCATAAAAGGTACGTAGTTCGTATTGTACTGCACCCATTCGTCCAGTTTCAAAGCTGGAAGCCTTCCCGTTATCACGGAATCGATGAATAATCACCCTATGGGATTTAACATGGGGATGAGCGGACTAGCTAGCTAGCTAGATAGTAACACATTTTCAACGTTATTGAGGGGCAGATTTAGCATTGAAAGCAGCGTAGCTGGCATTCAAACACGAGTTAATTTTTGTCAGGTGGGTTATTGCTCTCGATTTCAACACAATTTAAGCTTTTATATCGCATTATTATTTTTCCCCACGTACCTGAAAGGTGCCCAACTATGCTTCAAGATATAAGACACTGACGCTATGACGCCGCGCTACAATGGTTTACAACCTCAACAATTGAATTGATGTGATGTTTGTTGTGATGTTTGTTGCCTAACTTGGCCGAAACACTAGCGTGTGTCTAGATGGTAGAGAATTTTCAAGCAACAATGTGTCGATGCAATAATGAACTTTAACGAAGGACAAAATTATCAGTCACTTAGTCTCCGTGGCTTCATAAAAATAAAAGGCCGCACGTTACAGTTATGCAACAAAAATAAGTATTACCAACAAAAACGACAAGTGTGCCGTAAAATGGGGGGATATATGATTGCATTTTCACTTGTTAAAATGAACACGGATAAAAATTAATGATTTTTAATTAAAATAATAAAATGTACAATTGAGAAAGTTCCATCTGTGTTGGTGCTGTTGTGCTTTACGTTTTAAATATATGATTGGTAAAGCACAACAGCACCTAAACAGATGGAATTTTCTCAAGTGTACATTTTATTATTTCAATTAAAAATCATCAATTTTTATCCGTGTTCATTTTAACAAGTGAAAATGCAATTATATATCCCCGTTTTTACTGCACACTTGACGTTTTTGTTTGTCATCCGTGTACCTTTTTTACAGCTATGGCGTCGCGCTACAAAGCTTTACGCATGCAGTCGATTGTTGCTGGCCACTTTGAAACAATTCAACTCAGCTCAGAAATCCTCCATCTGCGAAATAAATACGCAATTCTATCGTTTTTAGCTGCCATTTCGGCCTCGAAATTTACAACGTAGCTTAGTTTGGTTTAAAAATATATGCGTTTAGCTGAAAATGTTACACTGATTCTTTCACGGTAATTTTATTTGAGGCCATGACCCACAGTCGTACGCCCCACTTAAATCTACTGTATATTTCTCTACACCACAGACTACTTAAATACTCTTCAGTAACACTTGTCACAATCTCACACAAGTACACACTTTTCCAATTTACGCCACTGCCTTCCCCGACCCATCTATTGGACAATTTGCCTGGTACAATCCAACCACAACTACCTGGAATACAGTACCGGATCGCCAATCATCCACCATGTACCCATTTACCTGCACCCCCAGTGTGCCCGTCTCTAACCACAACCAACAACCACACGTCAACTACTACGCGTCAGTGCTACACACCCAAACCAGTACTCACCCAAAACCTCGCTACAGCACGCAACCTAGACAAAGGATCTCTCCCGTGAGTGAGCGACAGCACCTCTTGCAACGCCGATAATCCCTGCATCCAGGGTGCCAACTTAGCACGTATACCAGCAAAACGTCTGCAATGAAGCAACACATGTTCTGGAGTTTCTTCGACACGACATGTTGGACACAGAGGTGACTCAACCCACCCAAACCGAAACCGATGCGCACGCAGCAGTGTATGTCCAACACGTAACCTGGAGATTATCTTCGCATCCCCAAATTGTAATCTGTCTACCTTAGACTTAGCTGTACAATACGGGTGCAGAACAAAGAAATTCCTCGCAACCTCAGACGTCTCCCACTCCACCTGCCACTTTGCCCAGGACCATTCCCGCACAATGGGCCGACGCATCCGTACTAAAAGAGCTGGGGAGACCTCAGCACTACCGTGACCTACCGCTTCACGAGCTAGCCCATCAGCCAGAACATTACCTTGCGTTCCACTGTGACCCCTTGTCCACCGAAACACAACCACACTCGTCCGAGTAGCAACCCAAAATTTCCAAAGGATGGAAAAAATCAAGGGGTCACTCACCTCCAAATGTTCACATGCGCTCTGCAGGTGTTTGTAACTTGAGAGTGAATCTGTCTGTAGCGAGAACGATGACAGCTCCAGATCTATTGCTACGTCTAGAGCCACCGAAATCGCCACCAGCTCACATAGCATACTAGCATATTGTTGCCGCCGGCACAATACGTTTCACCGTAACTTTCAAGTCTGGCACTACTACCCCAATCCCTCCTATTTGCTCACGAGCTCGAAATGATGCATCACAGAATACATCGCATTCTACTGTTTTTTGCACGAAAATGATGCTCACCTCCGGGCACCATATCCAGGGACTGAGGGGTGAAGCACAAGCAACAGGTAGGGGCTGGTCTGATACCCGCTGAAGTAAAGTAGTTCCTGCTCCTGCCTCCCCCAAAATCCCTCTGGCTTTCTCACTGAGTTTGCTATAATCTGACAAAATTTTGCCTACAGGATCCTGTTGTCCTCTGCTCAAGTTACGCATGCAGAGAACAACTAGTAACTCCTCCGCCCGATATTCAATTGGCAGTTCATTACTTTCAATCCATAGCGCTTGAGTTGGGGTGGAAGCCAGGCACCCAGACACCAATCGCAAAGACTCATTCAACGCAATTTGCAACACCTTCAAGTGCTTCTTAATTCCTACAAGAAACGGTAAATGGTAGTCCACTACAGACCGCACAAATGCCCTATACACCGCTAGCAGAGACCCTCTTTTGATGCCCTTGCCAGCACACAACTTTCTGAGAACCGCTGCGCGTGACTGTACCCTGTTTTTCAGCATGGCTACATGCTGAGTCCAGTCTAGAGCAGAATCCAAATTAATCCCCAGGTACTTAACTCTAGATTTTGGACTTATTGCTTGATTACCCACTTTCAACTGAATCTGCGCAAACTGCACTCTCTCATACCTTGCAAACACTACCACCTCTGTCTTGGCCGGAGCAAGAAAAAGACCCCGATCACTCAAGAGACATTCAATATTAATCAGCACAGTTTGCGCTTGCTCCACCATCACGTCCAGTCTGCTCCCGACAAGGCAGACCGCAACATCATCAGCGTAGCAGACGATATTCGCAGAAGCCCCTATCTGCACAAGGACCTCATTAATGGCAATCGCAAAGAGAGCAGGGCTAAGGCAGCTTCCTTGCGGGAGCCCTCTGCTCGTGCTCGCTTGCGAAGACCAGCTGCCATCAACTCTCGTTGCAAAGGAGCTATTTCCCAGGAGCGAAACAATAGTATCAACCAAGCCCGGGCTCACACCCATCTTACGCAATGAGACTTCCACCCAATCGATGGACACAGTGTCATAAGCTGCCTTAATGTCCAAAAAAACAGCTAGCACAACTTGACCCTGTGCCCAAGCCTCACGTATACTCGAGAGCAGAAACAATACCGCATCCTGAGCACACCTATTCGGTTGATACCAAACTGCACACTAGCTAGACACTCGTAATATTCCAAGTGCCAGCTAAGCCTTCTCACCACCATCCGCTCATACACCTTTCGGATGCACGACAGCAAAGCTATAGGTCTGTAATTCACCAGTTCAGCTCTATTACTCCCCGGTTTATGAACTGGTACCACTATTGTGAACATCCAAGCTTGAGGAATCGGCCCACCATCAAGAAGTTGCTGGAATAGAGCTAAGAGGGATTTTTGTTCTCCCTCCGTCCGCTGTCCAAGATCTCTGTAGTTTACTCCGTCAATCCCAGCAGCACTGGAACTGCTACACTTGGACAGTGATGCTCGGAATTCAGACACATCCCATGGCAAATCTCCAGCTACCGACATGACTGTTGAAGGTGACTCCGATGGGGCAACACCTTCCGTCTAAGCGTATACACTTGCAAATCTGTCATTGAAGGCTTCCGCCATAGCTTCTCCTCTCAGTACTTGCCGATTTGCACTTGACGCGTTCATACTGTACACCCACTTCTGCACAGTCTTGGTACTGCACGGGCTAAGAGCTTTCCAAGCCTGTGCCAGTGAATTCGACTGAGTAACAAGCTCACATAGGTGCTCACCGTACCTTTCCTTTTCTTGTCTCAGGATATACTGCGATTCTTCAGATATGCCCCTGTACATGAACCAGTTTTCATCACATGGGGTTCGCTTCCATCGCCAATACGCCTTCCGCCTATCACGCACTGCAATTGTACATTTTTGTGTCCACCAGGGAGGATGTTGCAGTGAAATCGCTTTAGCTTTTGATTTCCTTGTTGGAATACTACTTTCAATCCATTTCGCAAATATACCATTGTCAACACTCGGACGAGTCCACTTCTTAGAAGCATCTCTGGGCCCCACTTCTCGCCTGGGCCCAGACTCACTCAAACTTTTTCGTGGGTACAAAGCAACCAGGAAGAGGTCACTTCCTTGTAAATCATCTGACACTTCTAAAAAAAAAAACGAGGCGACACTAGGTGAACACACAAAGAAATCATATCGACTCATGAACCCTATCTTGCTGCGAACGTATGA
This sequence comes from Lithobius niger, assembly GCA_023313725.1. NCBI lineage: Eukaryota > Metazoa > Arthropoda > Chilopoda > Lithobiomorpha > Lithobiidae > Lithobius > Lithobius niger. The sequence continues at coordinate 46,023 of JAHWFP010256571.1, forward strand.
ACGTTGGGGTGCCATCTTGCATGATACACAAGTTTAGGTTAGTAATCGCTTCAGCTAATCGACGGCCACGCACATCACATTAAAGTGAACCCCAGTCGAAATGATGGCTATTAAAATCCCCCCCAATAATTACTGGCGACGAAAACTGCTCAAACCACGAGGTCCAGGCAGCTGTTGTCGGACTACTAGTGACATGCACAAATACTACAGTTATCCATTTAGCTAGCATCCATATCTTAATCCCTATATCATCTATTCCTGCTATTGGGTGAGTCAGAATAATTTTCTGAAACGGTACTGACCATTTTACAAAGACCCCAACTTTAAGACCAGAGAACATGAAATCAGTTTTCCAGGCCGATGCATCGAAGCCTTGCATGCCATTAGCCTCCTGGATACCTAAAATATCAACATGTTGCAAGAGCCACTCAACCTCACCCAATTTTTGCTGTATACCACGTGCATTCCACGTTGCTAGTTTATACACTCCATGGCAAGTGAATTATGGTTAGGTTAGGGACTCTGCTAAACTCCCCCCACCTTCCTCTCACCCTTCTCCAAACTCACTACAACTAGGAATACTTATACTATTTTCAACTGTTGATTCTTGAGTCTTACTCACTACAGTACTTTGTGAATTTGTAGAAGAGTGCTCACTCACACTATGCTCATCTTGATCACTCTGTGCAATGCACATTACACTTTGCACTTCATCTCGATCACACTGCACTGCATCTTGTGCCTCTTCATGTACTTCTGCCATATCCATTTTCTCTTCACTAACATTTTCTTCACCAACCGCCACATTGTCCACATCTGTTGCTTGCTCTTTACCTTTTTTCCTCTTCATCCCTCCTCTCTTCCGTTTGGCCGGAGGTGTAAGCCAGGGTCCCTCGTTTTCCGAACCACTTTCTCTCACACTAGATCCACCTTGCTGCACATTTTTACTTGCAGTTTTATTGCCACTATCCCGCACCCTTAACTCCGGTAACTCAGCACTTTCCAGAGCCACAGAAAGACATGGTGCGCTGGTGCTTAAGGTGGACTGCTCCAGGCCTTTGTTTTGTGTCTGCTGCTGCTGCTGCTGCTGCTGAACTTGAGCCGTCGACACCGACGCCGACTCCATTTGTTGCTTTCTCCGTGCCTCTGCTCTACGCGCTGCTGTTTGTAGGTGATGACAAAGCTGCCGTGGGTCACGCCAGACACCACACGTTTCGCACGAGACGCTCGCGCACACACGACGATAGTGCCCACGCATCCCACACCTCAGACATTTTGGCGCGCGATCGCCCACTAATACAAGAGTTCGTATGCCTTTAATTACAACTTCATCTGGCACATCATCAATGGTTAGCCCATCACGCAAGCGCAACGTTACTTGGCGTACCGTAGTTTCACAAACTGCCTTACCTTGGACATAAAGTTTTTCAAATGCATGCTTGTCCAAGATTGCTATGCGCCCAAAACCTACTGCCACATCCTGTGCAGTAATCCCACGTGGTAACCACATAAGTCTCGCATGTACTGTTTGTTCATGTAGATCGTGAATCTCTACACGGTGCTCGTTAACGCTGAAAGCCGCACGCATCAGGGTTTGCTTCGCCGCACATGTGCGCAGTTCCACCTCGAACGCATGACTTGCACGCAGCGGCCCTACAGCAGCAATCTCATTGCCCCCACAATGTTTTCCACTGCTTCATATATGTGCGTCACCGAGTATGGGCGCCCTGCAGGTGCACATACAAAAACCACCGACCTCGGCATTTGCACATTTGTTAGTCCTCCTCCATATAACCTTTTTTAGGCTTGTAAGTTTCTGGAGTCAACTTGATTCAAACTGTCCACTTTCACAGCTTCTTCCCTCCTGTATTCACTGTCGCCCCAACTTGCTTCTCTGTTCTCAGTCACCACTTCACTGAACGTTTTGCCCACAGTTTGAGTTGCATATCTTCTGGCGTCTGTTGCCATTGGCAACCGCTCTCCTCCGCCATCTTCTTGCGAATCCCCTGTCATCTGCACCACCGTGTTAACTCCAAACTGCAGCACTCGCTTCTCACTGATACCCCTCTTCTGTGCCTCTCTCATTACTTGCGCAAATGTTTTGTCAGAAACCACTCCCAGATTCACTTCACTGCTAGTTATTATTTTTGTTCTCCATAGCTCCCTTAGCAGCGCGGCAACATCGGCCGCCATTTTAAGCTGATTCTTTCGTTTTACCGTTCAACAATCGACGTTTTTGCAAAGACATAACACGTGCACGAAGAATGAATCTGAAGTTTGCCGAGTGGCATTGTTCCCTAAATACAATGGTTAAAACAATGTAAAACAATCAAAATGATCGTTTAGGGTCACGTAACTCCGGAATGGATCGACCAATCGAAAAAGTGGTCCACGTAAGGTCCACGTAAGGTGTTTCAGATTTTGGGTAGGTGCGGTAGTTTTTTCTGAAACCGTGTCAGCCAAGAACAAGAAGAAGAAGAACAACAACAACAAGTGAACAGTTTTCAAATTTACGTGTGGCTCCCTACGTTTACTCTTGCTCGGAATTGCATAAAAGTTGGTGTAAAGTTTGGAAAAGTTGCTATCTACTATCTAGCCAAGTTTGGTAGAAATATATTGAATAGAAACGGAGAAATTAATAGTTTTAATTTTGCTGGAAAGAGGACTTCAATCATATATATATACACGGCTATTGCCGTGTATGATAAGACAGTGAGCTCTTTTGTAAAGTCGACTAAAGATAAGACGATCTGACCTTTTGTACATTCAGTCCTATGAAAGTTGTGATATCCACCCAATCAAAACTGGTATAAAAGAAGTCGCCAAGTATCAAAAGAGGGTCGGCCTTTGGAAGGTGCTGATATCATTCAACCATGGAAAAGCTGCCAAGGTTAATCCTACTAGCCAACTTAATCATACCGAATAATACTTTAGACGTTAAATGAAAACTTGAAGATTGCTTTCGAACTACTAGTAGGTACGATTAACTTGGCTAATAAGATTAACCATGGCGGCCTTTCCCTGGTGAATATCAGCACCTTCAAAGGCAGACCCTTTTTTGATACTTGACGGCTTCTTTTATACCAGTTTTAGCTTTGGGTGGATAATTTATTACAGTATATAATATTAACCTTTTATAAGGGGTTAATATATTATATACCAGTTTATAATATTAATCTTATGATCTAGCCACAAGCTGGTTGATTTTTAATACAGATGAATAAAATAGGAGAAAAAAACACTATGGGTTTTCAGGTGGGTTGGTCAGATGAGTTTTTTCGGGTTGGTTTTTTTCGGACAAACCCTGCAGCAACTATCTTGCTTTGCATTTCAGAAGTTACCTAAAAAATTCAACATGGCGAAAGGTTTGGCTCTGATGGATCAAAACAAAAACTGGCAATCCTGAGAGTTCTGAAGTAAATGGGAAAATTGTTTTATCAGGAGGAATTCTATTGTCATGGCTTATTCAACTGCAAGCATTTACCCACACCATGTACTAGCTAAGCTAATCCAGGTCTCCTTGTTAACCGCTGCAATGACACCTTGCCATCGCGACTGATTCTAGCTAAAAGAATGTAAATCGAGATCGTTGGATACGCTCCCGTATTGTTAGTGGCTTACAAAGGATTGATCAGAGTTAACATTCGCAAAGATTCATTCTCTAGTGTGAAAAAAAACCATGCTTCATTTATGAAGCTGGTACCTTCCACTTGCCTATCTCCCGAGCCAGATTCAGTAAAAATATTGTAACCATGTTGAACAGTAGTACGCAAATAAATCGAATAGCAACAGATGAAAAGCTTTATTTCCGCAGTTACCTATTAACATTTTTTTAGGTTTTCATAATTTTGCAGATTACTTTAGTGAGTCGAAATGATAAATGCAGTAAGATTTTAACAAACACCCATCGTAGTATCCAAGAGCTGCAGGTAAGCCCAGAGTGTGCTACCATCTACCCTAAAGCTATTATGGGTGTCTGTTTATATCTTCTCATTGTAGTTTAATTTCTCTTTCTAGCAAGTGTATTTCCAGGGTTGGTCACTCATAGTACTTGTGAGTGACGTTAAAGCTACTAGGGCCAGTTTGTAGTAATCTAGATGGTAACATGATTGCGTAGCGATTAAAGCAGATGATATACAATTGGACACTGGGTACGATTCCCGGCCACATGACTTGAATTTTTATTTCTAGATGGCCGCACACTGGGTTTAACTGCAGTCCCCAGATGATCAGATGGGTACTTGTTTATACTTGTAAAAAACTTGCTCAATACAATTCATGTATTTTTGTACCTATACCACAACAGCTTTAAAAGGAACGTACAGCGGCCATTGTGGATAGTTCTAAGTACGTTTGCTTTCCACAAGCTTACCTGTCAAGTTTGAAGGAAATAGTTGTACGTACAGGACAATCAACAAGGAAGGTTCTGGCCAGTTCGAATCTTT
>JAHWFP010256571.1:50477-77495 GCA_023313725.1 Lithobius niger
TGTTAGAACTGAACACCACACTTGCTCTGTTTTTAAGCGCTGTTTTTTTATAAATCTTGTGTGTTAGGTCTTTTCTGCCTGCTGATCCACGATTCAGATTTACATGTCCTCTCTACTTTGACGCATTTTACCTCAAAGCTGTAACAGAATCGTCCTCTCTACTTTGATGGATATTACCTCAAAGCTGTAACAGAATTGTCTTCTCTACTTCGATGCATATGACCTCAAAGCTGTAACAGAATCATGTGTGGTAGGAAGACTAAGCTCAGCTGATGAATGGTGTCCAGTTCACCCCTTACCCCTTGTACATGTACACGCGTAACGTGATGCGCGTACAAGCAGAGGCAAAAAAGAAAACAGCGCTTGTGTATCTACGATCACGTGTAAAAATGGGAAAGAATAATCAACCAACTTGACCTATTTACAAATCCGTTTGTTGAATAACCAGTTTGGTAATAGCCGCAAAGGGCAGAAAAAGACTTGACGTGCTGCTCACACTGAAAAGTTGAGCCTACGCCATTTCTGTACGCTAGTTCGCAATGTATTATGGGCAAGCGATAGGGCGAAAACCGGTTTTTCTCTACCGCATTCACGTCTACATGCATCAAGTTACGCATTAGCTAAGGAATTCTGTGAATAAATTTAATTGATACAGCAGGTTTTTTGGCGAAAAAGAATGCAGCTGTCTTTTCAGGGCCAAACAACATGTTTCTGGTTGCTGCCATACATTACCTACCTGCAAGTGACTATTGAAGTGCCCTCTATTATGAACAGAACATGCATGGACCTACACATCACCCAAACTTAAAATTTCAAATTCAAAATTACCATCAACAAAAACAATTTATTTGCCAGTTTATGCACAAAATTAATTTCAAGAGATACACGATTACATGTATGCTTTTGAAGACTTCAGTTCATAGCTCATCAGTATATTGGATGTGATATCAAAAATAGGATAAGTCTTTTGTGTCACATTTGCTCATTTTTATGCATAAACAAGTACACAATATTTCCAGCGAGTTTAATATTTATTAATTTACACAGTCGCGAAAAAAAGAATTTGCAAACCAACAATGGTCGTCGAGCATTTTCTGCTTCCAGAAGTGTCAAGGAATCACTACCTTTTAATTTCATGGCTCTATTTAGTAATAGATATCCGTGAAGTAGACCCGGTTATCCCGAAATAATTGATAGTCTGCGAGAAACGAAACAGTCCAAAGATCGAGGGGTGGCGAAATCTCACGAGTTCGATTTTGCTACCCCGAGATCGTTGGACCGTTCCGTTTCGAGTAGACGATCAATTATTTCGGGATAACTGGGTCTACTTCACGGATATGTGTTTAAATGCTAAGGTGTGACGTCGAGCCAACATATCTAGTTATTTGAGATTTAAAAAAAATGTATTTGAAAATTTTATTTGTGAATCATGACGTAAATTCCTGTACTCAAACTTTCGGTTTAAACTTCCTGTCTGCGAAAGTCTCACGTACGTGAGGACGTCCCTGTATCTAGTCCCAGTCACCCACGTTTGTGTTTAAGGTAAAACCGTATTTTTCTACTTTATTAGTTTAAGATATAGCGTATAAAATGCGCTATTCGCTTGAGTCTTGTAGGATTTAGGTTTTTAGTTTTTGTACCGTCGGAACGAAAAGTTGCCGGATCCGGCTTGGACCATTCATTCATGGATGGGGGTGGGGAGAGGGCTAGCATCGAACGCGAAGTTTTTATTTTTTTTCGTGTTAGCGCGGAAAATGTCGCCAGGTTACAAATGTTCTGTTCGCTTGAGTATCGTATGTTTTTAGGTGTATATGGGTGTGTTTACAAGTGTCGGTAGCCTAGTTTTAGTACTGTCGGAGCGAAAGGTTGGCGGATTGGGCCATTCCTCCATGGTTGGGGTCCTAGCATAGTATCCTACGGGAGGTTGTTTTTTTCGAGTTAGTACGATAAATGTCGCAGGTTGCAAATGTGCTTATTTATGTTGGTTGCAATGGGGTGTGCTGGTTGAATTTGTGTTGTGTACGGTAGTTTTGCAAAGTATGTCACATGGTAGAGCAGTGGTTGTGTAGAGCGCGGAAAAAGTGTTAGATTATCAAAAAAGTGTGCGTTATCAAAAAAGTGTGGGTTATCAAAATTAACCCACGGTCACGTGTGTGCGTTTTCAGATTAACCGTATATAACGGCTACACTTTTACCATTGGGATGTGTTGGCGTGACGTCACCACCATGCATTAAATATTTTTAAAGTGACAGTTTTAAATGTAAAATAGGAAAAAACCGTTCAAATGGTGGATTGGACCATAAAAATTAGGTCTTATCTGCTGATCCACGATTCAGATTTACATGTCGCCAGCCCAATCTGCATCAACAAAACCAACTAGTTCTGGTTTTTCGGTGGCTGGGAGGTAGAGTTTGACATCGCTAGTGCATTCAAATGAGAAATGAGCAAATAAATATAGTCGACCGAGCAATTTTTTTTAGACCATGACTTGTAAAAGAATCATCAGTATGAATTGGAAAGGAATGTACAGGGTGTTTCAAAAAAAACGCTACACGTCGAATTTGTCCAAGTCCAACAACCATTCCCCGTCGCTATAACCCTTAACCCTGACCTCAGTAATGTTGGATTTATGATTTAGTTGGAATAATTCACTCTGAAGAACATTTAACAACATTATATTGAGAGAACTGAGATACACATCTGCTCAGTGTGAGCAGCCATTTGCAAAGAGAGAGACCACTGATCTCTACAACAGAAAAACTAGTGGCGCCATCTATACGGGCCAAAACAGAACTACACTAGTTAGCTATTCCTACAGTCACTACAGTCACTATGACACTGGGAGCTGGTGCTTGTTCTCCAACACCCCTTCTCAACAGCTTCCATGTCGTACAATGATGTTCGCCTTCTTCATGAGAATTTCAAGTTGGCCTCTAGGAAGTGGTTTTGTCAGCATGTCCGCTGTCATTTCTTCCGTTGGGCAATATTGTATATCAATAGTCCCCTTCTCTTGCTGATCTCGTAAAAGATGGTACTTGACATCGATGTGCTTGGTTCTTGCATTAATCTTCTCGGACTGAGTTAGCTTAATGCATCCCTGGTTGTCTTCGAACAGCACTGTTGGTCCTACAGGTTCCAATCCAATGTCTTTAAGAAGTTGTCGCAACCATACAATTTCTTGGCTAGCATTAGCAGCGGCAACATATTCAGCTTCTGTCGATGACTGGGCTACTATTGTTTGTTTTCGGCTTGACCAAGCAACAGAACCTCCTCTAATCTGGAAAACGTAGCCGCTTGTTGACTTCCTGTCACTGATGTCGCCAGCCCAATCTGCATCAACAAAACCAACCAGTTCTGGTTTTTCGGTGGCTGGGAGGTAGAGTTTGACATCGCTAGTGCCTTTAAGATATCGCATAACTCTTTTTATTGCAGTCCAGTCCCGATTTCGTGGTTCTGCTACATGTCTGCAAAGTATGCCAATAGCAGCCGCTATGTCTGGTCTTGAAACTGTGGCGATGTGCAGTAATGTACCTATAGCTTTCCGGTACAGTGTGTTGTTGGGCAGTATCCCTTCATCACTGGTAGTCTTTGGGTATTCCAAATCCATAGGAGTATGTGCTGGCTTTGCTTCTTGCATTCCAAATTCTTCAAGCATGTGTTTTATCTTAATGCTTTGGTGAAGCAAATAACTTCCATCTTCTTCCCTTTCAATTTGAATGCCACGATAGTACGAAGCATCACCAAGATCCTTTGTTTCAAACTGTTTGTCTAGGTCGACTTGTATAGCATCTATCGTCTCCCCCATCTTGCTGGCCACGAGTAGGTCATCTACAAAAAGTAGCAAGTAAGTCCAGGAGTCGTTGCTTTCTCTTCTAACATAGAGCCCTGGATCTGCTTGGCTACGAGTAAATCCCTCTTTGAGTAGGACTTGATTCATTTTCAGATTCCAGGCTCTCGCTGACTTATTTAGTCCATAAATACTTCGTTTTAGTTTGCAAACAAGCTTTTCTTTTCCTTCTTCTACATAGCCTGGTGGCTGGTCCATGTAGAGATCCTCTGAGATGTCTCCATGAAGGAATGCTGTTTTAATATCCAAATGCCGTACTTGCATCTTCTTAGCTGCTGCAACACTAAAGAGAATCCTTACAGTTTCCTGTTTTACAACTGGTGCAAAAGTTTCATCGTAGTCTTCTCCAAACTTTTGGGAAAACCCCTTCGCAACAAGGCGAGCTTTGTGTCTGTGGGTATCGCCGGTGTTGTCAAATTTAGCCTTGAACACCCATTTGCATCCAATTGTCTTTCGTCCAGCAGGCAGTTCAGTCAGTTCCCATGTGTCCCTTTTCTTGAGAGACTCAATTTCTTCATTTGCTGCTGCTACCCATTTCTGCTTTTCACTTCCAGTCATCGTCATAACTTCTTCCCAGTTTGAGGGTTCACGAGCATGTTCTGCTCGAGCAATGTACGAAAGTTTTCGAGGTGGCATGCCCTTGTTTGGCCGTTGAGACCTTCTGAGTTCGTGTTGGGGTTCCGTTTCATCAGATTCGTCGGTACAGTTCAAATTAACTTCGACAATGTTGCTTGGGACCGAGTCTGCATTTTCCCCTTCTCTCTTCCGTGCGTCTTGTGGCATAGGCTTCTCTGTGACGGTGACTGGTTTGAGGACGTTTGTTGCTGGCCCCTCATCAAACCTGACACTTCTGCTCATTATAATCTTGTTTGTCTTTGGATCCAGAATTCGGTATCCTTTAGTTGCTGTACCAAATCCAACCAAAATACCTTCCGTGGCCTTATCATCCCACTTCGTTCGCTTTTGTTTTGGAACGTAGGCGAATGCTTTACTTCCAAACACCCTTATATGGCCTATCTTTGGCTTTGTCCCATGCCATAATTCGTAAGGTGTCCCTTCAATGCTTCTACTTGGTAGTCGATTTTGAAGATATGTGGCAGTCATAACTGCCTCGCCCCAATAGCTGTTGTGAAGATTGGCATCCAGCAGCATGCACTTTGCCATTTCAGTAAGTGACCGGTTCTTACGCTCTGCGACACCATTTTGCTCCGGTGTGTAGGGAATCGTGTACTGGTGCTCGATACCTTCTTGTTTGAGATAGTTTGCCATTTCTTTCCCAACATACTCGCCGCCATTATCAGAACGAAGTACGCAGATTTATCGATTAAATTTATTGCATGTAGCAGCAACAAATTCTTTAAGTTTGTCTAACACTTCACTCTTCTGTTTGAGAAGGTAGGTGTGGCTATATCTTGAGTAGTCATCAATGAATGTGGCCAGATATCTATTTCCGCCTGGTGTGGGGGTTTTCATTGGGCCACAGATATCGCTGTGTATCGGATTGCCTGGCTCAGTACTACGATTTTCACTTGCTTTAAATGGCTGTTGTACTAATTTTCCTTTCGTGCAGCATTCACAGTTCATGAGAGTTTTACAATTGTCCATGTGTATACCCTCTGCTAATCCTTTAGCGTGTAGCTTTTTCACTGCATCTGGGTCTCTATGGCCCATTCGGCGATGCCACAGGTGGACACAACTGTTGTGGCAACTCTGTGTTACAATGTTGGCTGTTTCTCTGCACGCTAACTTGTATAGAAAGACAGAAAGACATTTCTTCTACTTTACCGCAGTAAGGTACGCAGTATCTTGGAGTGCGCGGGCCAGGCTTGGTGGGTCCGCCTCGAAGAAGACCGCGATAAGTTGGAACGTGTCCAGAGACGTGCCACAAAGCTTGTCGCGGGGCTCAAGAACACTTCTTATTCAAACCGTCTTGCAGCGCTGAAGCTTCTAACTCTAGAATATCGACGAGTGAGAGGGGACCTCATCCTAACATTCAAGACACTTGCTGGCAAAGATCAAGCCTCAGTTGACTGGTTTACACTATCCTCCAGTACGGTGACCCGCAACCACGGCGCCAAACTTTTTAAACACCGATGCAACACCACCCTTCATCAGCACACTCTTTCCTTTCGTGTATTGAACACTTGGAATAAGCTACCACCACACGTTGTCAGTGCAACCTCTGTTCTGCAATTCAAGCAGCGCCTTGACACAGTGCTCCCAAATTTTATCAGCCCCTATTGTTACAAGAACTGGTAACTTTGTGGCTCACTCGGTGCCAAAAGCATTTTGTGCTTCCTACCGAGAATCTTTCAATTTCAATTTCAATATAGGCCTCCATCTGGCTTAGCATAGGCTATAGTTTGCTTCTTTTGCTTGATCCTGCAAATACTGCCTTCAAACTCCACTGTGTATCCTTTTTCAGCGAGTTTCTTTACAGAAATTAGGCTGCCTTCTAGGTAGGGACAAACAGTACATCTTGTAACAAAATCTTAGTTGCCTTGCCCGAGGGTGTCATGCAGTTTACCCACCCTTCTCCAATGCCTTCTGCGACGACAAATGATTGATCTGCGAGATAGATCTTTTCAGACTTTGGTGCAAACTTAGAGAAGAAGTTTCTATTGCTTGTCATGTCACTCGTTGCGCCCGAGTCTACGTAAAATCCTTTTTCAGTCTTTTCACATGTGGCTTTAAAACAGCTATATGTTTGATGTGATTTGTGAGAAGCATCAGAGACTGCACTTTTAGTTTTATGTTGATTTTCTCCTTCTTGCCTGTCTTTATTTGACTTCAACAACCGGCAGTCGCGTTTCAGGTGACCTACCTTTTTACAAAAATAGCAGACTCTCATTTCCTTCCTGGGTTTGCCCATGGTATCTGACATTTTTAACGCTGATTCTGAATTTATGTCACTTTGCTCACAACTCTCTTTACGCTGATTAAACTCGTCTAATAATTTGTCACGCACAAATTCCAATGTAAGCTCTGCATCTGGTCTTGCGTCAAGTGCAGTTACAAGTGTACCGTAAGATTCTGGTAGGCTACACAACAACATGCATGCTACATAACTGTCTTTCATGTCTTCTCCAAGGCCCCTGAGACGGTCTACTGATTCTAACATGGTAGTTATGTGTTCCTGCATGCTTTGTCCCTTTGGAATTTAATTTTGTGAATTTTCCGTAGTAAATACAACTTACTACACATATTGGAATGTTCATGTACCTTCTGCAGTGCTAACCACATACCCCTGGCAGTTTCCTCCTTTCTTATGTGTATTAGTTGGTCATCTTCAACTGATAGGCTTATTGTGGCCTTGGCCTGTCTGTCTCTCTTGTCCCAGTTTAATGGAATGTCTGCTGCATTTGTTGGTTTTTCCTCACCTACTACTTCCCATAAATCATCCTTGGAAAGAAGCATTTCAACTTTAAATTTCCATAGTTGATAGTTCCCATTGTTTAATTTAGTGATACCAAATTTATGCATGTCAGACAGGGCAGCCATTTTCGTTCTGGAATGTTGTTTTGCACTTGGATGTTGAACACCACAAAAACGAACTTTTGTCAAAAATTCCTTCAATTATTCCTTCTCACAGTTACCTGGACTGGGCCCATAACCTGTTGGATTTATGATTTAGTTGGAATAATTCACTCTGAAGAACATTTAACAACATTATATTGAGAGAACTGAGATACACATCTGCTCAGTGTGAGCAGCCATTTGCAAAGAGAGAGACCACTGATCTCTACAACAGAAAAACTAGTGGCGCCATCTATACGGGCCAAAACAGAACTACACTAGTTAGCTATTCCTACAGTCACTATGACACTGGTAGCTGGTGCTTGTTCTCCAACAAGTAAAGAAATCAAGAAAGTTATGCCTGACTTCAGGAAAGAAAGCTTTTATTTCCTTTTCAAATAAGAACCTAAAAGGTAACAAAAGCATGGGACAACCCTGGTTGGTTGGGGGAGGAACAAAACAAACAATAAAAGCCCATAATTAGATTTCAAGTAAGAAGAAAAAAAAACATTTATTTGGCCATCAAGCAAAATAGCTCAAATAAAGGCTTTTACAGTATTTGAATTCCAAATAAAAACGCAAAAGGAAAAAAACGCATGTGGTAAACCTGGTTGGTGGGGAAGGGGGGGACCAAAACAAACAATAAAAGGCCATAATTAGATTTCAAGTAAGAAGAAAAAACCATTTACTTGGCCATCAAGCAAAATAGCTAAAATAAAGGCTTTTACAGTATTTGAATTCCAAATAAAAACGCAAAAGGTAAAAACGCATGTGGCAACCCTGGTTGGTGGGGCGGCCCCCCCCCCCCGAGACCAAAACAAACAATATGTGCATTTATTTTTTAATTTCAAACAGAAATAAACAAGAAAGCATTTATTTGGCATTCAAATAAAATAGCTAAAATAAATGCATTTACAGTATTTGGATTTGAAATAACAATTCGCAAAAGGAACGTATCCACGCCTTAAACGAAGATAATTCAGATCGACACATTCAGTTTTGTGAGGAATGCCTAGATTTCAAATAATAATACAGCAAAAGAAAACGCGCATGTGGAACCCTGGGAGGGGGGAGGACTTTGACACGGTCCACCGTCCCATTGCCGGACCAGATAGGCTAACCTCTAGAAGGCTGATGTTTGACATTTTGTTTCAAACCAGTTATAACGTAAAGTAAGTCCATCATTAAGGTTTAGAGACAAAGAAGATGATCCAGGTGATTGACGATCACGAACGAAGGTGCTCGAACTGCCCTCCTCCAGCAACGATACACTCGCCACATCTACTTTCCACACCTAAGCATATTCTCCTGCAGTCAGCAGTAAATGTGTCAAATGCACCAGTTACGAGAACCTGCAGTGTTGCAATATTCTGGGCTGGTTGAATGTACATCAACCCCACACACTAAAGTCCATAGGCATCAGATCGCATGAACGCGCGGGCCATTCCATCGCACCTCTCCTACCAATCCAGCTGTTGGGATATTGGTCATCAAGAAGGTCTCGCACATGTGTTTGCGGTGATGCACCATCTTGATGGAAAACAATATCTGCTGGACACTTTTCCCGTACAGCTGGCAGAATCCTGTCTTCTAGCAGCTGACGATATGCTGCACCGTTGATTGTTCCATCAAGGCCCCCCTGCTCATATACCTCCCCAAACATTGATGCCAGGTGACGGCGTGAATGCCGCCATAGTACGTGTGGGTTGTCATAACTGTAAAATATGCAGTTGTGACGATTAACTCGGAGTGTAATATCCGTTCAACGTTCTATGGATCATCTGCAAAGAAATCTATGAATTCTTCGCAGAACTGAATGCGTTGATCGGTATCATCTTCGTTTAAAGCGTGGATATGCCGTGGGCGGTACACCTTGAAGCCTACGGCCTTAATCACTAATCAGCCTATTAACTGAAGGCAGTGACACACCCGTTTACCGTTCCAACTGATGCTGGGACGTCGTTGGTTCATCAAGCAACACGTGGTGGATCTCGGCGGCATTTTCAATCGTTCGTGCCGTTCGTTTACGGCCAGAATGGCCCTATTATGTTGATTTTCCACAGCACCTGTGGTTTCAAATTTCTCAACAAATGTCCCACTGTAGACCGGCATGGAGGTGGCTGAAGATACGGTAGCCTGCCACATAACCAAAACGTCTGATATCGTATCATTTTGGTAATACCATTTAATAATATTGATACGTTGGTGTAGGTTCATGCGTGGCATGTCGTTATGAAATACAAAAAGAACGAGTGGTATCGAACGAAGCAAATAAAAAAAGAACAAACTGTATCGAATGATAAGTATCAAGTTGTGTGCACCTAACTACTGTGACGTCCAAGTGTACGGACCAACCAGTACTACAGTGTACTACACGTCACACAATAGTGCATGCAGTGGAGATATCAGGTCACATGATTCACAACTTTGCGTGCAACGGCAATACAGTAGCTGAACGGCAACATGCAGCATTAACCAAGGTTACTACATCGGTAATTAAAATCAGCCAATTACAGTAAGTACAGTACTGTAAACTGGGAACTCCTGTCGGATAACGTTACTAGGCCTTTTGTGCAGCAAGTGGTGTGGCGATTAGATGTGAATACTGGATAGTTGTTAATTCAGTATGTACGTTGGGCGATTCGATTTCTACAGGGTATCAGGGATAAGAGGCCGCAGAAACTACGTTGTACTGCCGCCGTACAAGTGGCTTCCCCCCCATCATCCAGGGTTGCCACATGCGTTTTTTCCTTTTGCGTTTTTACTTGGAATCCAAATACTGTAAAAGCTTTTATATACCACGGCTGTGACGTCACGCTACTTCAACGCCACGCTAAATTTCCGTAGGTTAAATTCCGTTAACCAACACCGGAAGTGTGTGTCATCACAAAAAGTGTGAGTTATCAAGTTACCCCACTCTTTTGCCGATAACCTACACTTCTGCCGATATCCCACACTTTTGACACTTCCGGATCACGCGACCGGGAACGCACACACCAACAACCAAATACGGCGTGCAAAAAAAACGTAACACAATAAAAACGTACAAAACTTAATACTTAAAAGGAAAGAAATCTTATCAAACTCTCAAATGTCTGGCCCATATCACAGGCTAAAAACCACCCAAAGCTAAGCTTATTCACTCTGCGTTAATTCCCCCCATCTCCCTCCACAAACTAAAATGGAATGACCTTCATTCATACCTATACCCTATTACCGTATTTTTTAAACAATTCTCAAACTACAAACGCACAAAATGAATTACATACCTTCAAAGAATGTCCTAGCAATGTCACTTTATCCCTGCTGTGGTACATATCGAATTATTCGCTCCAAACACGATAAACACAAGCGAGCTACAAGCTTGCCACCCGACGCTTAGATTGGCCTAACTCCCTCCACAAAGATTGAGCGAAAGGACTCATCCGCCTATCACACACTTCCCCCCCCCCTCCCCAAACTAAAATGGTATGACCTCTTGAAGCAATTTTTACAAAACACAAACACGTTTTAATTAAACACGATTAAGCTTGACGTCCCAAGCTGGCTGCGCCCTTCGACATTTGCATAGTCTCACTGGACAAATCCTCGCAGCCGTCGGTTAAAAATTGATATCCGTGAGTTATAATAATAATAATAATAATAATAATAATAATAATAATAATAATAATAATAATAATAAATTAATTTATTGTGGAAACACAAAGGGTCAGGGAAGGGAACTTGTTTTATCCACTGATACCCTGCTCAAGTTAACGATAAACATAAATACAAAATTAAAACATGTGTATAAAACTAAAATTTGTATATTCAAATTGAAAGCACTGCAGGCAAAGCCCTTGTCTAGTCTAAACTAAGTTTAACATATTTACTGAGATCAACCCCTCTCGGTTTTATTTTAAACGAAGCCAGTGACGGTGCTTGGACAACATCAGCCGGGAGATCATTCCATGGCCTCACCACACGGTGCGAGAAGAAAAATTTCCTACAATCCCTCTTAAAGGGGAGAACGACCAGTTTGAAATTATGGCCACGTGTATTATGGCCACGTGTATAAAGAGGTAGTCCGGGATGCTGGTAAACCCTCGCAATATAGAAAATGTCAGATTAAGGTCAAGTTTAAGCCTCCTTGTTTCAAGTGTCTCCAGTTGCAAGAGTTTTAGTCGTTCTGAATAGGATTTATTTTTGAAACCAGGTAAGTATTTAGTAAATTTTCTCTGTACAGATTCGATTAAATTAATATGTTTCAATAAATGGGGTGACCATACCGGACTGGCATACTCCAGAATTGGTCGTACAAAAACATTAAATGCCCACACCAGGGTTTCAATGTCGCGAGAGACAAAGCACCGTTTGATTATGGCCAGCCTCTGTCGTGCCATTTTAACAATGTGGTCGCAATGGGCACCGCACTGTAGGTCGGTGGTCAACCAGACACCTAGGTCTTTTACAAGTGTGACCTGATCGAGGGCTTTATCAAAGAGTGCATAATTGTTCATTGGATTTTTTTTTCCAATGTGGAAAGTCTTACATTTGTGTCCCGCAATTGGTAAATTCCACGCCAGGGACCACGTTTCAATCTCCAAAAGTGAAGTAGACATGGCTAGATGATCATTGTGACTCCTGATAATGGCGTACAGTTTTACGTCGTCAGCAAATTTGGGACAGAAAACATTTGGATTTAAAAGCTTCAGATCGTTAATATAGATCAAGAACAGGATTGGGCCCAAAACCGAGCAGTGCGGAACACCACTGGTGACTGGACTTGAACACGAATCGGAAATACTGATGCATACTTGTTGCGTTCGTGACATGAGAAAATCACAAATCCATTTTAACATATTACCCCCAATACCAATAGCCACCAACTTTTCAACCAGTCTGGAATGTGATACTGAATCGAAGGCCTTAGCAAAATCCAGCAAGACCACATCAACACATTCACCAGCCTCAACTGCCCTTGTCCAGCTATCAAGACAGTAGAGCAACTGTAACACGGTTGATCTGCCACGTAGAAAACCAAATTGGTCCTCTGACAGCAAACCAGAAGAAGTAAGATAGAGAATTATTTTATCCTTAATTCGACATGGTAAGCAAGTTAAGGATATTGGTCTATAGTTTGAGGGGTCAGCGCTGTTCCCTTTTTTATAAACAGGAATAACCCGCGCCCGCTTCCAGCAAGAAAGTAATTTTCCAGATGACAAGGACTTAGTCAAAATAATGGACAAAGGCTGGCCAAGCTCGGTGGAGAACCTCTTGTAAAAATCAGCTGAAAATCCATCAGGACCAACAGCAGCGCTTCCACTCTGTACATGGAGAACACGCTGTATGTCCATATGTGACACTTCCTTCAGAGTAAAGGGTTTGAAGTCAGCCGATCCATTGACACAATGCCCATCCAAATTGGCAACGACGTCGTTAACTGTGAAATTATTTGAAAAAATTTTATTTAAAATTTCCGCCTTATCGGCGTCATCAGACACAATATTGCCGTTAAAATTGAATGGTGGTAACCGATGGTTATGACCAGTTTTACCTTTAACGTATTTATATAAAGCAGCGACATTTCCCTTCTGAATGATTTTGCGTTCATTGGCCATCTCAATACGTTTAACAGTATCAGATAAAAGTTTACTACAGGTTTATAATTATCATAGATAACAGTGTTTGATCGACAGGCCTTATGTTTTTTCCATAAAATCTTTTTACGTCTGGCAATTTTGGTTATATCTTTATGGGGTCGAATTTTACAACTCTTTCGAATTTTCCTATAAGAGCTATGAAAATTTACCAAGCCCGTTATTTTATCAAGGAAATTTGACCAAGAGGTCTCAATATCCAGAGTTGGATCAACAATACCGATCCAATTAATTTCTTGCAGACTCTTTTTAAGAGCTTCGGAGTTAGTATGACGTATAAAGCCAGAATTATAAGTCTGAAGTACTGGTGATTTTAACACGTTAATTTTGAAAGCAACCATATTATGGTCACTGTTGCCAAAATGTTCCCCTACGAATACATCATAAATCAGACGGGCATTATCCACCAAAATCAAATCTAATATATTACGACCATGAGTTGGTTCCATAACCAACTGTTCCATACCCAATTCCAAAACACAATCCAAAAACGGTTGCTGGCAACACGTAGACAGCGTAGGTAGACCAGTTTATATATGCCATGTTAAAGTCGCCAATAAAAAGGTTCGAAGTAGTTGTAGAAACATTATTTTTGAAAAAATTTATCATATTAGTAATTTTATGTTCCACCAAGCCATTGGGTATATAACCTAAAATAATTCTTAATTTATTAGGACCAAAATCTAGGCTCAAGGCCTCGGAATCCAAAGAGGACCTCAAAACATGGCATATTAAGTTTTCTCGAATCAAGACCGCAATTCCGCCACCACGCGAACCACCATCGCGGCGAAGAAGCCGATAAGATAAGTGATTTAATATCAACGATTCTGTCACCGTATCATCAAACCATGTCTCCACAACAAATACCAAATCATATTCATTATTTGAGATTAGGAAGCGAAGTTCACCCAGCTTGGAACCCAGGCTCCGTGCATTGAACAAACAACACCGCAAACCAACAGGATGAGAACCCAGCCGATCACTGGCCACAATGGTATTAGAAAAACTAAGCCGGG
Organism: Lithobius niger; assembly: GCA_023313725.1. Taxonomy (NCBI): domain Eukaryota; kingdom Metazoa; phylum Arthropoda; class Chilopoda; order Lithobiomorpha; family Lithobiidae; genus Lithobius; species Lithobius niger. The sequence continues at coordinate 64,497 of JAHWFP010256571.1, forward strand.
TCGAGGAATACATATCAGAACAGTTGCAAGCAAAAAAACAATTACCAAAACAGTCGTGCCAGGCATTTACAGAACCAAATCGAAAATTACAGCTGCAGTGACAGACATTAAGCACTTTACATTGACTTAGTTTTCCTGATTAGAAACAACCAGGTTTTCGCATGACGACAGGTGACTAAGCGAACAGACTGCACTAACCAACATATCTTTTCCAGGCCTAGATAAGTGCACCCCATCCAGGGCCAATAGGCTGCGTTGTTCTAGGACTGGATTCCAAATGGAACAAAAGCTAGCATTCACAGATTGACATAACGCCATAATATGGCCATTGCTTTGTACCAAATAATGTTTTAGGTTACACCAAGAAATATCGTCCACCCATTGAGGGAATAGGCCAAAGATGCTAATATGAGCATTCTTGTTGAAAGATTTTATAGACTTTACAAGGAGGGCAATATGCTTAACTAGACCAGTCGGAGTATCAAGGCCAATATTGTTGGTTCCCAAACATAGCACAAAATGTGATGCATCCATGCTCGATTTCACAATTTCAGGAATGAATCCAGCGATCTGTTCGATCCTTGCACCTGGAAAACGCCAAGTTTTAGAATTTGTATTAGCCAGACGTGGTAGTTTCACATGTCTCACCTGGGAATCGCCGATGATCACACATTTCGAGTTCAAATCCACAACCGAGGAGCGACCAATCACAAGTGCTTTTCCTGATTCAGGAGTATTAGGACTCACAACTTCCCGACGTCCATGGTTTGGGTGACTTGGTGGATTTACAGGGTTCATTTTTTCCGGCAGACTGAGATCCATACCAAGATTGCGATGATGATGCGTCCACGACTTAAGCTTAGAATCTGTCCCCGGCCCAGCATTACACTTGGGTATTTCGACCCTTATTTTTTATTCGGCACCGACATGGTAGTTTCCCTGACGATAGTTCACCGGGTGGCAGTTCCGACCGCCAATGATCGGGACACTCGGCACAACACCAGGTACATTCGAACGATTTTTAGCGTTGGAATGAACGGGTGCTACGCGAGAGACCCTGGCGTCATTACAAGGCTCCACGTCAACTTGCGCATGCAACACCTCAATTCCTCCACTAATATTACTTTAAATTTATTGGTGACGGAGAAACAACTACCACCAGCAACCACAACACCACTCCCAACACGAGGCTTGCCCCAAAAACCCACCAGATTATTAATTGCCTTGTGGAACGTATCAGTCAAGTTACTAATGATACCAGACAACATCATCGTCTGGTTGACAATAAGGCTTTGTACCCGCTGTTCCATATTTTTAAGCTGACTGTTGATGGAATTCAACAATGCACCGTGGTCAGTACCATCATTCGTGTCCTTTGGATCCTCATTAGTTCCCTTGCCAGCTGTACCCGGTGTAACGGTATCATGGCACAAGGACGGACAGTTCACATTAACAGTGGAAAGGCCACCAATCGTTGAAACGTATTCCTTACTGAGGTTGATTATTTTATACAATTTTGAATTAAGTTGAAGGTTGTCAATGTCCGCCTCAAGTTTGGCAATCTCAAAGGACCGGTGCAACTTACTCAGTTCTTTTATAGCAAGGTTAGATGTACATAAATCATTCAAAGTCGAAGACGTTGTGCAATAATGGTCATGTTCAATCTCCTGATCCTCCCCAGGACCAGCGCCAACACCACCATGGGATGTACTGTGCCGCATTTCTGATTGAATTAGGCACGAAGTTTCTGGGATATCAGAACAGCATAAACTAAGGGCATCATCGCTAGACAGGGAGAGAGATGGCAGATCGACACTCGCACCAAATTGGCTGCCATCAGGATTATGTATAGAGTGTGAGGAATCCGACTGATGACCTGAATGGGGGAAGACAACATGAAGATTCTCCCAGAGAACTTGTTCTCGCCAGGAGAATCTAAGTTCTCTGAGTGGAATCCGACGAAACTGTGTTACAACATTGGGATCCTTCCCTATGCCTACGGCGCTTTTTTACCTCATTAACGCAGTCATTTATGCAAAATATTGCGTCACTTCCGTCTCTATCCCGCTTCCCCCTACCCTGTCCGCGTCCACTCACTCTTTTCTTGCTGTGAACGCACTATTCCATGCAGGGAGGCGGGCGGGCCCTGTTTTGTAACACAGTTTCGTCGGATTCCACTCAGAGAACTTAGATTCTCCTGGCGAGAACAAGTTCTCTGGGAGAATCTTCATTTCTCCTTCGTAGAATCCTCCTCACTGTGTTACAACATTGGGATAGATTAGGAAGCAGTGCACACCTCGGAATCGCTCCGAATATGGCTGTGGTGACCTTGGTCCCACTTAATAATCAACCAGTACCTACACCCCAGACTACCCAGGGACCCCACTCATCCGCCACCTCGGCGTCCAAGTACGGGTCCCAGAGAAGGGCCCTCCCTGGCGCAGGCCAACATCCGGACGAACCAGGCTGCACACTGCCAGTCCGGTGTCACTAGTACTGCCCACTCAACTCGATCCACGAGGAGTTTGTCTACGCAACGTCCAATTAAAGGACACGGGGGAAAAAGATACGGAAAGAACGGGCCCCAGTTCACACTGAACGCATCCACAAACTCTGCCCCTGGGCAGCATCCCCACGACCCAAATCGCTGCAATTGGGCCGTCGCCTCCGATGCGAATACGTCCACGTCTGGCGTCCCAAACCACCTACAAATCTTCTGGAACGCCGCAGTACACAATCGGAAGTCAAATCTGTCCCAGAAATTTCGAGACAGCCCATCCGCTGTCACATTCAACTTCCCCGGCACAAATGCCGCCTGTACCACACAATCTAACTGACGTCTACGCTGCTCTAGGCAACGGACCATGGCGTTTAGCATCTGGGACTTTGTCCCCCCTTGATGATTCACATATGCCACGGCCACTACATTATCCGAAAGGATTCGCACGACCCGTCCCCTGACCAGGTCTCCAAAAACGTCTAGCGCTTTAAGCATAGCCAATAATTCCCTTGCATTTATATGCAAGGCAGCCTCCCTGGGCTGCCACCTCCCCTGCGCTTGCGAATCCCCAGTGGCTGCTCCCCAGCCCATGTCCGACGCGTCCGTTGTCACCACTACTGCGGCCTCCACCGAGACCCACGATTTTGCTACCACTGAGCGACCCAGAGCCTTCGCCCACCAGTCCAAATCTTCGCAAGAACCGCGCGAGAGGCTTCCTCCGCGCACTCCCGCACGACACCAGGTCATCAGGTCATGTTGCCACCATCGTGTGTGCAACTTGCCGTACTCCACGGCACACAACAAACTTTCTGCCAGCCCCAACAACCGTTGAAGCTCCTTAACAACCGTGACCGGGTCTTGTTGCAGCCTCGCAACCATGCCTACCATACCAGCCTGCTTCTCAGGCGGCAGCACAAAACGGGCTGACTCTAGATCCAACATCATTCCTAAAAATCGCACCGCCTGCGACGGTACCAGCACACTCTTTTCGTAATTTACGAAAAATCCCAACTTCCGCAAGGTTTCCAACACTCTCCGCACATCCCGCCGCACACTTGCTGCGGACGGGCCTACTACTGCAAAATCATCCAGGTAAATGAAAATTAACACACCGGCCCGGCGCAAGAAGCGCCTCACCACTGACATAAGCTTCATAAAAGTACCCGGGGCTGACGCCAATCCAAATGGCAACACACAAAAACGGTAAAGACAACCTTGCCAGGAAAACATTAACAACCGTCGTGCACCGTCCTTTATTGCCACTGCATAGTATGCTTGAGACAGATCTATGGTAGCCATCCACCACCCTGGTTGTAAATGTTCTACCACCCTTGGTAGTGTATCCAAGTAGCACTTCCGTACAACTACAAACTCATTCAAGCCTTTCAGGTTCAAAATTATCCTGATCGATCCGTCCGGCTTTGCCACTGAAAATATTGGCGACACAAATCCTACACTTCCGTTTTTCACTCTCTCAATTACCCCTTGAGCTAACATCTCGCTCAATTTCGGGGCAATCTCCTTCGCATCGTCAAACAACGGCGGCCTCGCCGAAACCGCCCTCAGCGGTGGCGTATTTCCCAACTCTAGACCAGCACCGTCTACAATATCCAACACCGCCGGTGACGCCCCAATGGCCGCCCACTCTGCCCTATGGCCTCTCAAACTTCCAGCACGCCATGTGCTCATTATTTTCAAGCTCCGTTCCAGCGCTTGTTTTCCAATCCAACCGCACACACAACAAGACTCATCTACTCCCGCTCGGTATCGCCGATGCCTTACACGCCCCAGTGTTTCGCATCGCCCAAAAAAAAAAAAATGTTTAAAACCGAGCCATTCGTACTTTCTTATCACCAACACCAACTACTTTTTCCACTGTCCGCCACTCGCGGCTCCCGCCGGTTCGGTCAGCTACCGACTCCGACAACGGGTTTCACATATGAACTCCCAACCACACCTTCTCCTTCAAATTCCGTCACACAAACCAAAAACAAATACTACGAACCTGACAATCCGCATTAAACCACTGCCGCCACGTTCTCAAGAAGCAATTATATCCACGTGCGGACGTACTCGGCCGGCCTAACAGGCCGCCACGTTTTTCGTTCCCACAAATTCTGCCGTTACCATGCCGGCCGCCATCTTAATACTCTCCAACCAGTATCGATAGAATTACTCACCACCAATCGCGTAGCCTCGTAGCCACTCTGCTTTGCTTGGAAAGATGGCGCACCTCAGTTCAACTGCGAAAACGATCTTTCGAAACGAATTCCCCTTAGGAATTCAACAATCTTAGCTTAAGAATGTCTGACTGCACGCGCCAGCGGCAAGAAAAAGAGTGGGTGGACGCGGACAGGGTAGGGGGAAGCGGGATAGAGACGGAAGTGACGCAATATTTTGCATAAATGACTGCGTTAAGGAGGTAAAAAAGCGCCGTAGGCATAGGGAAGGATCCCAATGTTGTAACACAGTGAGGAGGATTCTACGAAGGAGAAAGGTTTATTCGTGGGGGCGAAATCAATAATTGCTGAGCCAGAGCCAGAGCCAAAACTTATAGCTGACAACTCCAAATGTTTTTTTTCTTCTTTTGTCAGCATCAACAGGGCACTTCCTGCGGGTCGTAATGTGATTGAAACTCTTCTTAGGTACCCTAAGCAGATTTCCTGCTCTACTTTTTTTCCTAGAGGATGACATCACACTTCCACACACACTACGTTTGTACCAATTCTCTCCTGTATGTTCTACTGGTTACCTTGTAAATAGTTTCATTCGTAATGGCTATTCCACATTCACCACACTCATACGTTTTTCCTCCTCAGTAAAACAAGTGCGTGCCACGTTACACTATATAATCACCAAAAGCTTTTCCACACACACTACATTTAAATGAGTTCTCTCCAGTGTGTACGGTTAAGTGTCATGTTAGATCAGAAAAGTCGGAAGCTGCATTTCCAAATTCACAACATTAAATCGAATTCACACTACTTTGCCTAAATACGAAACTCATTAACGTTGACCGTTCATTAAAGGCTTCAACACCCTTATCACATTCAAACGTTTTCTCACCACTGTAAACAGATTTAAACGTTCAAACATTCAAACGTTTTCTCACCACTCTAACAGATCTAAACACAATTAGCACTAGAGCGGCCTCTCTCCAGAATGAATGCCACTACGCAGCTTCAAGCTCTCCGTTCGTGCATAAGCAGCATCACACAATTACCACTTTGAAGGCCTCTCACCACAATGATTGTTACTACGTTACTTAATTTAATTTAATTTAAAAATTATGTACGACTGTACATATCAAACTAAAAACAAAAGCAAAATATCAACCAACAATTACTCATCAAGACAGCCAGTGGCAAGTTTCCCCAAGGAAGTTTTAAAGCCAGAGAGATTGGTGTGTTGGCCACTCGAGGGAAAACAGACACAAAATTCTTCTGGAAATACATGAACAGCGGAAGAAAGAAGGAAATTTCAATTCAATCCTTAAAGATCGAGGGAAATACAAATATCTCTGATACCAAAGAAATGGCCAACGTTCTCAATAGACAATTTTTCTCTGTTTTCAATGCCTCTGTGACCAGTGTTCTACCGGACTTCCCAGCTAGAACTGAAACGATCATGGATGACATTGAGGTCACAAATGAAGGTGTTGCAAAGCTCACTGACAAAGTGAGCAGTAATAAAGCGTGTGGCCCTGACAAAATCTCTGCTAAAGTGCTGAAAGAAACCGGGGCAGTAATTACGCCTTACCTGACAAAGCTTTTTAATCAGTCCCTTGCTACTGGCCAACTTCCAGCTGACTGGAAACATGCCAATATCGTTCCTCTTTACAAAAAAGGATGTAAGTCTAAAGCAGAAAATTACAGACCAATCTCTTTAACTAGTATTATTTGCAAACTTTTAGAACATATAATTATCAGCAACGTTTATAAGCATCTTGAGATGAACCACTTGATCTCCACTAAACAATTTGGTTTTAGAGCTGGTTCTTCATGTGAGATTATGCTGGTTGAGATGGTACACAGTGTGCTGGCCGGCATGGAGAAAACCAAACAGGTGGACTGAAGTCAACTTGACCTCGAGAAGGCATTTGACAAGGTGCCGCACTCTTTTTTGCTCCACAAACTGAAAGCCTACGGTTTATCCGAACAAGTCTTAAATTGGTATGAACAATTTTTGGTTGGAAGAACACAGTGCGTTGTTTTTGGTGGCGAGAAGTCTGAATCTGTGGACGTTGTATCAGGTGTACCCCAGGGTACTGTAAGTGCTCCATGTCTTTTTTTAATGTATGTTAATGACATAGTGGACAAAGTTGAGTCGACACCATATCTTCTAGCTGATGACTGTAATGTTCTTCGAGAAATCAGTACTATGGAAGACCATAGAATACTGCAACACGATCTTGATGAGGTTGCTCAGTGGTGTGACACCTTGGAAATGAACATCCAACCTAAGAAATCGGCTGTTATGACTTTTACAAGAAAAACTCCTGACAATATTAGTCGTTATGATTATGCGATGTCAGACACAACTATCAATCGTGTTAGCTCCTCAAAATGTTTAGGTGTTTATCTTGATTCAAATCTAAACTGGGGTGAGCATATCACTTATATTGTAAACAAAAGCACAGCAAATGCAAACTTTATACATAGGAAACTGCGTCACTCTTCCAGTGTGCTGAGAGACCTTGCGTACAAAACCTTGGTGCGACCTGTGTTGGATTATGCTAGCTGTGCATGGGACAATGACAGTGAGTGCGACACATCCAGAATTGAAAGAGTGCAGAGAAGAAGCGCAAGGGTTGTGACTGGAGATTTCAAAAGCGACTCTTGCGTCACTGGCATGATTAACAAACTTGGATGGTCCACCCTTCAAACCAGAAGACGTGAACATCGTCTGGAACTGTTGTACAAGATACATAATGATGCAACTATCGTGGACAAGTCCATTTATCTAAAACAGCCGTGTTATTATGGAAAGAATGATCATATCCACAAGATTCGACGCTTTGAATGTACCACGGATTATTTTGGTGATTCTTTTTTCCCCCGTACGGTGAGAGAGTGGAATCTTTTGGACCAATCTGTTGTCACTGCCTCCAGTTTAGCTGGCTTCAAAAGAGGTTGTAGGGGGCTCAGGAGTGATGCTCTCTGCTCCCACTCCGGCTAATGTGTTGCGATACTTTTTTTCTTTTTTTATTACCTTTTCTTTATTGTTGTTTTTTTCTTTTTTTCCCTTAATATGTATTTATATGGTTTACCCCTCTTTTATTTTCGAAGGCCCTGTATAAATAAATAAATAAATAAAGCCAGAGAGATTGGTGTGATGTACATTCGATCGGCAGCTTGTTCCACTCAACAACAGTTCTTGGGTAAAACGAGCACTTGAAATATTCATTACTTGGCTGCCAAACTCCAAGCTTCATGGGATGATCGTTTCGTCCAGTAAAATTCAGTTTTGTAAGCCGACTTACAGGATCCACGATGGTACGACCATGCACAACTTTGTGAAGGAGAGCAAGCCTGCTATCCTTTCTACGATCTCTCAAACTATGCAAGTTTAATTTCTCAGCCATCTCACTAACACTAGCAAACCAGCTGAAATAGTTTTCTACAAATGTGATGGCACGCCTTGAAACTCTCTGTTCGTGCATATACAGCAGCACACAGTTTGCACTTTACAAGCCTGTCACCGGATTTAATGCAACAACGCTGCTTCAAGCCCTCTATTTGTTCATATGCAGCATCACACAATTAGCACTTAAAAGGCTTTTCACCAGAATGAACGCTTCAATGCAGGTTATCACTCAGCCGGTGCCGTTTTTCGAATCGTTTTTGAACGTTTGTCTCACGCACTGGAGTTCTTGTTTTTTCCACTTTTAAACACTTACACAACTTACTGTTGGTCCCTTCTCGTACTAGGTGTGTTCATAGTCATTCATAGCTATTTTAATCCAGTGGATGGCAACAGATATATTCGCAAAATGTCTAAATTACGGGAGCGAATTTTACTGCCATGGGAGCGTCCATCTTGTTTTTTTTTCGGAGTTTGTCACCAATAAGTAGTTCTTATTTTAGCTACTTTACTTAATGGCCAAATAAATGTTTTTTTTTTCTTTTTTCTTGAAATCTAATTATAGGCTTTTATTGTTTGTTTTGGTCCCCCTGCCCCCCAGCCCCACCAAGCAGGGTTGCCACATGCGTTTTTTTTTCTTTTGCGTTTTTATTTGGAATCCAAATGCTGTAAAACCCTTTATTTGAGCTATTTTGCTTGATGGCGCGAATTAAATGTTTTTTTTTCCACCTCCACCAACCAGGGCTGTCACATGCTTTTGTTACTTTTTGCGTTCCTATTTGAAAAGCAAATAAACGCTTTCTTTCCTGAGGTCAGGATTAACTTTCTTGATTTCTTTACTGAGGCCAGGGATAAGGGTTATAGTGACGGGGAATGGTTGTTGGACTTAGAAAAATTCGAACTCGACGTGTAGAGTTTTTTTTAAACACCTTGTAGATCGAAAAATTGCTGCTTACCCACACCACTTACAATTTTGAATTTTTCGTTAAACAAAATCCAAAAAGAATATACTTGTGGTACTGCTGCTTTGTGACTTGCAGTAATAGCAAACATTTTTTACTTCTCTTAAGAGTACCAGACAAACATTGATTACACTACAACAGAATTAAGCTGCATTCTTTTTGGACCAAAGAATTTCTGTATTTACCGACCATCATTTGCAATTCATCAATTTTACTTCATCAGGAGTATTGTTTAATAACCACCTGTCATAAATATCACAAACATTATGTAAATACTTAGGCATTAAATTCATAACATTTATAAACATTCTGAAAAAATATAAATGAAACACTGCAAAAAGTAATACAAAAAATAAACTTTTGGGTCAAGACTAACAAGTTCGACTGGGTCACACAGCTAAAAATAATTATATTATTATTATGCAAAATTACAGTTTGATGTATAAGTCATATAAAATACACAGTTGCAAAATTTAACTACGAGTTGACGCTATTGTGACTAGACTTACGTACATATTGCACTGCAGTTAAACTCTTGCTAAGTCACAATTAGAAAAACTTTTCTTATCCAGCGGTTAACAGTATCTGAAAGTAGTTCTGAACCATATCAGAAAGCCCGGTCTACAAGTTTTAATATTTACAGACAAAACTCATGAAAAATAACTGCAATTTTTAAGTTTCATTTTAAGATTGCCACGTTTTCAGTAAACATTTTTTTTTAAATTTAATAACTTGAATCACAAAGCTTAAATACAATATTGAAAAGTGCAGAGCACATAGTGTCACCATTTGGATATTGCTACATAATTAAAGTGTAAACCAAATAACTTTAAATCCATGCAGATTGGTTGACAACTACTGTTTTACATTTACATTTTATTACATTGTACATTTCATATGTTTGTAATAAAATTACACTTCTGAGCCACCAGTAATTGTTAATTTAATTTCATGTAGTCCTTACAATGGAAAACATTTGATTTGACAGCCTGGGCTTACAATGGCTTAAAGTGTGCTGACCAATATGCCCAATCAAACACAAGATTTTAATTAGCCTAGTCATATGGCATTTGTTCAGGGTTCAGACAATTTTTCAACTCTCAATTTCTCTGACATTTCCAGGTTTTCCACGTGTATTCAATCGCAATTTCCAGGTGTTTACGAGATGTTCAGTTAGGGAAATAGGAAAAGCTAACGTTTTTATTAATATTTGTACGAAAATAATCCATCATCCCATGAAACAGCTGTTTAGAGACGTGACTAACACATTTTCATCACAGATATTGCATTTTTTTAAAATTTCCCTGTCTTTTCCCCGATTTTCAACAAATTTATTGTTCCCTACAATTTCCCTGAGATTTTGGCTCTATTTTCAATTTCCCTGACTCTTTCAGGTTCTCCAGGTTTTGTCTGAACCCTGTCGTTTGGTTGGCACACTTGTTGCATTTAAAGACCAAATTATCAATAAATTCTTTAGAATCAAATCAAAAGTTCTTATTAAATATAACAATTCTGAAAACCCTGCACATTACTAAGCACAAGACTACAATAAGAAAACTAGTACATAAAAATAGGATGTAGTAAAATATTGTCATAAAAAGTACCGCACAGCATACTTTGCTCATAACAATTTCTTCTCAATTTACTCACCGTTATATTATTCCTCATTAAAGCAGCTGTCCATTGAGTGGAGGTTATATAAAATCAATAATGGCAAATAAGTTATGAACTTATGTGGGAAACTGCCTGGCATGTTAATTGCTTTTAGCTACGACAGTTTCAAAATGTCATGTAGACATGGCTGCCTTTTTAAGTATGTCAAACATTATATTCTAATTACGGCAGAATGTCATGTGGATGCATTGAAGCTGTCATATGTATAGTTATCGTCCATGCTTCAACGTGGCAACATGTCCTTTAAATCTGCTACCACAAATGCTGCTGATGCCCACACAGCAGTACAAGCGTCCAGAATGTCGATATCTTCGACTGTTAGCATATCACCTTCAGAATGGTGAAACCAAAAGTATCGGTCATTCGCATTGAGCAAGCTTGCCTGGGGAATTCCCGTGAAAACACCGATATCTGAACCTTCTGAGGGTGTAACTAATTTTGATGCGCCAAAAGGCTTTAAAAGTTTTACAACCTCCTGCATGATACAAGTTGCTTCGTTGTTTCCTGAAAAACTAAGGCCAGTTGGATTGAAAGTGCCAATGTCCGACTCCATCACCAAATCAAAATTTGCCATTTCTTTTTTGTGCAAAGCATAATACGCTTGAGCTCCCCACAAACCTGCTTCTTCACCCGTCCACAAAACGGCACGCATTGTACGACGAGGGCGAATTCCGAGCTCTTTCAAAAGTGATAAAGCACTCCAGGATATGAAAGCGCCAGCGCCATCATCCATGGCTCCTTGTCCAACGTCCCAACTGTCCAAATGGCCGCTTACAAGAACCACCTGAAAGTGTATGTGAAACACACGAGAAAATGTGGGACTGAAATGTCAGAAAATACGTACCACTACAAATAGTTAACAGAAATGAAAAAAGCAGCCATTTGAAATACACAAGTACTGCTACTTATTGAACAAACCACTGTCCAAAAAAAAAAAAAAAACTAAAATTTAGCACTGATTAAAATTAGTTTTTACTATCCTAAAATACTTACTTTCAGTATGTGCTAAAGTCGTCTCTATTTGCTTTTCTTACCCCAATTTTTAAACCCCTAAACGTTTAAAACCAGCAATTCAATGAGGTTTGCTTTACTATCGCTAGTGGCGCATGCGTCGTAGCCTTTAATAAGGCAATGTCAGCCATCTGTAAATCATTTCGTTTCAAACCAAATGTATTTAGGCAAAAAGCACGTACTGCAAAGTGGGGAAGTTTGGGAGGGTTCTACTGAAGGTAAGTATTTTAGGATAGCAAAAACTAATTTTAATCAGTGTTAAAATTTAACTTTCTTACTATCTGCAGAATACTAACCTTCAGTATGTGCTAAATTTGTCCAACTGGTCGGTAGGACAGCTCGAACCCGGCTAACTCATTTGCATTGCTCCACACACTTGTGACCCAACATTTTTTATTTTGCAAGAGGGAACATTTCCCACCTTTCCATCCTTGCTGATGATTCAACTCTTCATTAAAACTGGGTTTGCTATTTGCAACCACTGTTTGCTCGCATCGACACTGAATTAGAGATGTACCGAATACCCGGTAATTACCCGGTACCCGGCCACTTTTGACGTTACCCGGTACCCGGCCGGGTAACTGAAAATTCCAGGTACCCGGCGCCGGGAAATGACTATAATAAACGCCCGTATTCAGCGAAAATATTGCCGATGAGAAAGCTAAAAGTAAGACCGTTTTCCTCTTTCTCTCTCTCTACGTCGCCTCCTTCACTTCAATATCTCTTCGTTAATGAACTCACCCACAGTTGCTAGGCAACGGAAGTTGGTGTACTGTTTCATCTTTCCTACCACCGCCAATGTTTAATCTCTTTTAGCATTTACGTAAAAGATATAACTTTCAAAAGTTTTGTTTTACATAGGCCTAAGTTCGGTTTTACTTTTAAAACGGTAAATAAAACTTAGTTTGGAAAGCAATTTAATTTTTCCCATACTTTCTTTGATTGATGGATTTTCGTAGACTACCCGGTACCCGGCAGGGTACAGTTCGCAATACCCAGAAATTACCAGGTTGCCGGTACCCGGCAAAATCCCTACCCGGTACATGCCTCCTTCACTTCAATATCTCTTCGTTAATGAACTCACCCACAGTTGCTAGGCAACGGAAGTTGGTGTACTGTTTCATCTCTCCTACCACCGCCAATGTTTAATCTCTTTTAGCATTTACGTAAAAGATATAACTTTCAAAAGTTTTGTTTTACATAGGCCTAAGTTCGGTTTTATTTTTAAAACGGTAAATAAAACTTAGTTTGGAAAGCAATTTAATTTTT
>JAHWFP010256571.1:77505-92751 GCA_023313725.1 Lithobius niger
TTTTAAAACGGTAAATAAAACTTAGTTTGGAAAGCAATTTAATTTTTTCCATACTACTGTGAATTGCTTTTCTCACTCCGGTGTCCGCAAATTTGGCTTTCAAATCAAACTTGTGTCTCAGTTTCCATGGTGAATCAGTGCACCTCTGCAAATGCACATACACTGATCTTCATCAGCTTGAGAAAAAGCATGTGGACAAACACTAAAAACCCTGGCTTGTGTAGTGTTGTCATCTCTCCAGAATACGTTTCACATTTCTCTCCCTCATTCATGTGTTCATTTTGCATGTGGACTACAGCAAAACACTGACTTGCTTAGTGTCGTCATTTCTCCAGTATGCACTCTCACCGTGTGAGAGTGTGTGTGTGTGAGACATCTCTCCAGAATGGGAAAACACTTCCTCTTTCTCATTTAGAGAAAGTTCCATGTAGCCTACGCCAATTCACTGACTTGTGTAATGTAGGCATCTCCAATATGACTTCAGCACCTCCAATGTGTAAGGCAGTCATTCTTTCCCAATTAAACTCCCCTTAGCAACATGTGGCTTCGAAGACGCAGTTCCTCTCGAAGCACTTGTATCCCATAGGCAGTGGGAGATGAAGGTGTTTTTGTTGTCCTAAGTACAGGTGGCTTATCACTTCGTCCAGGGGTGTCCCTGCCCCATAAGCCCAGGATGCTGCAAGCGCCCCGATTTCGTGAGCATATACACCCTCTGGCAAATCCAAATGGTTAGACACAGTTCGTAGGCACGTCGGATCACTTGGCAAATCCATCTTCCGATCTTGGCCGGGGTCATGGGGATGGAAGAAGCTTGCCCTTTTTTTGGTAACTTGGAAGAAAAGAGAAGTAGGTGGAACCGTCCTTTCTTCTGTCCCTGATCTCGTGTTTGGAATCACCGTCCTCGAAAGACAATGGCGAAGCGCTCGAATTGGACACTTGAGTCTTCTCAGTCCCCTCTGGATCAACGACACTCGGTAAGGATTTGATTACCAACAGCTTTGGAGCCACGTCCGGTCTGAGGTTCTTGGCACGAAACTCAGCAGGGAATGTTAGTATCACTGTTTACCAGTCCCTTGTGAATCGTACATGATTGTTATCTCTTGTCATTGCAGCCAGTGCAATCAGGAAAATCGTCTTCTGTGACAGACGCAGTAACGATGCAGAACTTACAGGTTCGTAAGGTGCTCCTTCAAGACTGGCTATCACGAGGGGCAAGTTCCACTTGGGAAAAAGCTACTGGGTTCATGACCTAGCATTCTCAAAAGGTCTTATCAAACGTGCCAAACTGTTGCTAGAGACCACTCTATCGTTCCGAATGCAAGAAAGCATCGAGTCGACAGCAGAACGGTAGCCCTTGATGCATCTGGGGAGAGTCCGTTGGAAAAACGATTCCCCAAGGAAAGCTGAAAGAGAGGCTACAGACGGATTTGTCGGATCAAGCCCTTTCCCGTGGCACCAGAAAAACCAAATCTTCCTCCTCGCCTCGTAGTTTTCTCTGATTGATTCACGATGGTACAGTAAGAGGTTGTCTGAAACTTCTGTTGAGAACCCTTCGCTTTTTAAGTTCGTCAGAGTGTCCACCTGTGATTGTCCAATCCAGAGACAGAGCGTCCAATTGTCCCCCCCCGACAAGACGGAAAAGGGGGACACAAAGTTCGGAGTTCACTGTTGAACCTTTTCCCAAACTGGTCTTCCTCTGGCTTCCTCCCTTTTATGGAATTAGGCTTGGCTCCTACTGGGATCTAGTCTCCATTCCTTCTTTGGACAATTGTGTCTGGATTACTATTCTGCCGGGACGGTCAATATTCCCCCCCCCCCCCCAACATGCCTTGGGCATCGATTCAACTGGATCGACTCGCAATATTGAAAATCTGGAGGTTTCTTCCATTATTGTCGCCGAATGAGCACCTCCTCCCATCTTCACATGAGCTGTGGCCGTCGTGTTGACGGACGTCACAGTCACCGTTCTTCCTCAACAGATCGTCCAAGGCCAGAATAGCAAGACAAAGTAGTCAAAGTTTAACAAAATTTTGTGTAGTTGGTTTTCTTCTCTGCCCATTTACCCGACTCTTGGCAACCTTCTAAGCTCCTCAATCAGTGGTGGACGCTTCGGTAAACAGGAGACCATCTGTTAGAGGGTTGTGAATTGAAACTCCTGAAAGAAACGTTGCAAGGGTCTGTCCACCAATGAATGCTTTCCACAGGGCAGTTTCGAAGAGAAATCCTGTCATTCCACGAAATCTGAGGCTGCCATTCGAGATTCTGGAACCCAGGAAGGGCTTGACCTCCCATTGCCTGAAGGGAACCAACTTGGTGCAAGAGTCCATGCTACCTTGTCGGACGCAAGCTCAAGAGCCATAAGGTGTCTGAGTGGAGAAGCTCCTCCACGAAAATTCTGCGTATTTTCTTGAGACGGGCGGACGATGTAGTTTTGCGTGTCGAACCTTGCATCCAAGAAAATGAATACCTAGTCCGGAGTGAGGCGGGACTTTGCTAGTTATATGCCAAAAACCAGACTTTTGAACAGACGAATTTACTCTTCTGTTTGTCAAAGGAGCTTCTCCTTGGATTGGTGTCGGAGCAGCCAGTCGTCTAGGTAGCATGAGCACAAACACTGGCATTGCGGAGAAAGGCAAATGTGGCGAAGAATTACCGTGAAAACGTGTGGCCCTGTCCTAGACCGAAAGGAAGAACTTTGAACTGGTTAGACTGTCCTCCGGAGCAGAGACGGTAAGGTGGCGAACCGACCGACGAAGAGGAATCTGGAGAAAGGCGTCTTCTCGGTCTATGGCCATGCTGAGAAGTAGTTTTCTTGAAGTGCCTCTGTGATTGATTGGGTTGTCTCTATCATGAAATGTTCCTTGTCAAACTGGCGATTGTGCTTCGTTAAGTTAAAATCAGTCTTTCTCCTCCTCCATGTTTCCCAATCACCCTTGCCGAGCTCTGGAATTCTCGTTTGTTGGGAGGTGGAGGCTCGAAAGCCCCTTTTTCCAGCTGAGTGAGAACCTCTGTTGCAGCATTGTGGACGATTCGCGATCCAAAGGGGAGGCCTTTGGTTGAAACAGGGACCAAGACAAAGGTAGTGCAAAACCTTCTTTTACAATTGACAGTGTAAAAAATAACGACTGTTTACAGTTTTCAATTGTCCGAGTGACAATGAATCCTTCCACTCACCTATCGATGAAGAGAAGGCAGGTGAAGGGGCCGGGGGGTATTCTGGGGGGCGCAGAGGCAGGAGAGGGGGAGCATTTCAATTCCAGGCCCTTCTGCTACTGCCTCTGAAGGAGCCTCGCTAATGTTGAGAGAAAACCCCTGCCCTTGCCTCTGCAGTGGGAAAGAGCAACCTTGATCAATTACTGAGTGGAGTCACTGTTGACGTAGTAACTGAGTGGAGTCACTGGTGACGTAGTACCTTTTCCAATTGGAGCTTGTTTGGGAAAATCGTCATGGATCCGACGAAGTTAGACGGAAATCATTGAATCCATTTTGTTAACTTTTCTTCAGTCCGCCCTGATGCTTAAGAGTTAGCAAAAGCTTAGCCTTGACATGTTGTTCTGGAGCTAACTGAAGCAGCTTCCCATCGAGCATATCTCCCGACTTGTGAATAGGAAGGAGACGAAGCTGGCTTCCGACATTTAAGGGAGTTTTGACAGCAGTATGAAGTACGGCATCTCTCCGAAGAAAAAAAAAACCTATCTGCAGCAAGAGACGGAAAGCCCACGCTAAAACCGCTTACGGAAACGAGAAAGCACATTTTGTCAGATTACAAAGATCCTCAATCAGCACATGGCCAGCCCAGTAAGGCTTCTCGGAAATGAGCTGCCTTATTGCAACTGCAGACACACAGAAGGCAATCTCAGCATGCAAAATTCCGTTCAGTCAATCCGCCTTCTTCATAATAAAACATAAGTACTGAAACCAACCTGGCATCTTCTATGTAGTGCAGTTCTAAAGATTTCCGCCGCTTCGAAAGTCTCATAACGCGTATGATTGACGTACCTTTTCCGGTTGAGCGGAAAAAAAAAATTTCGTGGCTTCGGACCACGAGTGGGGAAGGTTTGGAAGCTGAAACTCACTTTGGGACTGTGAGTTTAAAGACTTTTGATTTAACTGCTGCCGAAAAGCTGCCCCACACTGCGGAATGTGATAAAGAACTACCAGCGGCCCCTTAGAGCTCAATTGTGGCTCAATGGAAGGGTCAACTGGTTCAACCTCCAGTGGAATGATCTACTTACCGAAACAAAAGCAGCAGGAAGTTTTTCCAAAGTCACAAACTCTGGGCCTTCATCAAAATGTCAGAATTCACTTGTTTTGAATCTGGTGACAAAATACTCTGTTTTGGTTGCTTGCAGAAAAAATTTTCCAAATCACAAATCAAATCAACTTTCCTGGATTTATGTTGTCTTTCAGACTAGCATTCACCATGCTCAGAAACGTATACGATGGGAGCTGCCATAAAATCCTTATGACGGGATCTGTGATAACTAGTACTGGCAATGCAACAGCCTCCCAACGGACAATCACGGCGGCCATCCGCTGCCGAGGATGGGGGCAAGCGTGGCTTAACGCGACGAAGTTTTAACAAAGCGGCGATGTGCACTCAACTGTGGCGAAGTAGGAACGCTACGGCGATGTGAAGCCTTCTGCAATGACGTGACAACACTCTTCCTTTCTGAAGAGGAACTGTTACGAAGTGGCTTTGACGTTTTGCCTCCTGGCAAGTCTAACAACTTTTTGTCTTTGCCCGGGACTTTTATGGTGTTTGCCATGTCCTGGGCCTGAATCCCGCTCTTTGGTGCTGTCTACGCCGCAGGTTTTTTTTCCGTGGGCGAACTCCGTTTCCTTATGCTTGCTGACTGCTTTTGGGTTGCATTTTTTCATCGCCAAATCTGCAGCAACTCTGCCCTGCACTGCCAGCTCCGGACCGATAGTGTCTGTTTGCTGTTGTGTTACCACCATAGTTGTCTAAGCCTAACTTCCCACATTTACTTACATTTTTGGCTGCAAAAAATAACACCCGATCCAAAATTTCCATCTTCCTTCAAACTTGCTTCGATCCAAACTTGCTTTTTCCACCGGCGCAATTCAAGTTTTCGATCGAAACAAGTTTGAAGAAAGATGGAAATTCTGGATCTGGTGCTATATTTTGCAGCCAAAAATGTAAGTAACTGTGGAAAGTTAGGCTTAGACAACTATGGGTCTGTGGCAGCACTACAACAAACAGACACGATTAGGCCAGAGCTAGCAATGCAGGGTAGAGTTGCTGAAGATTTGGCGAGGAAAAAATGCAACTCACACTCCAAAGAAGCAGTCAGCAATCATAAGGAAAAGGAGTTAGCCCATGGAAAAAAAAACCAGCGATGGAGACAGCACCAAAGAGCAGGGTTCAACCACACAATCTCTCACGAAAAAATTTAGACCCAGGCCCAGGACATGACTAACACCATAAAGTCCCAGGCGAAGACAAAAAGTTGTCGGACTTGCCAGGAGGCAAAAAGTCGGAACAGGCACAGTTTAGAAGGAAGTGGCGATCCTCTAAATGGCGAAGCGGATCCGCCCGGCGGCGCTGCTCCATTGAGTTCAAGAACGCAAGCATTTTTTTCCAAAACCGCAACTCCTTCGTGTTAATTGTGTAGTTTTCAGCGCCTAATTCGTCCCAAAACAGATCCATTCAAACGCTCAAGGCCATTTTAATTACATCGCACACGGCATTTACTTTTATCTGCAAAATGTTCTGATCAATCGGTGATTTGCCTAGAACCAACGAGACGGACGGGGAGGATGAAGCTTTCCCCGCATTAGGCTTAAGATTAGGCTTAACTACTCACCCAGAGCCAGAGTGTGTAGCAATCGTTTCACCGGACAAAAACCAAACTGGAGCATCTAAATTGGGGCCAAAGGCCACCAACCTCCGATCTATAGGTATTTTTACACTCGATGCAGAAGAAAACCGAAGCTGACAACCTTAGTGAATCCAGCTGCAACCGATATTTTTACCGATTAGCGCAAAGTACGCAAAATGACTAAAATTGCAGGGCCTGCACCTGCTTAATTTTAGTTTTTATTGCCTAACCGAAAATATTCATTACCTGTTTTTTATAGCGATTCCCTCCTTTATAAAGTTGTAAAGTTATAAAGAAATAGTGAACAGTGGAGCCTGTAGCTCATAAGTTCACCTCGGATTACAAAAACAAGTTACCAGACCAATTTATCAAGTTGATTTTTGAAAGAGTTCAGGATGGTGGCATTGACAACACTCATAGGCAACCTGATCGGTACTGCTTTTGAGCTGTTATTCCCCTAGAAGCTTGAAAGTTGGCTTTCCAGTCCAGCTTGTACTACTGCGCATGCGCATGGATGGGCTGGCTATATGTACTCGGCGCAGCCATCCAATGGCATTATTTCTCCTCACCCAGAACCTAGATAATGGAGGGGAGGCCTGGGGTGGGGGAAGTTAAGGTAATGCATATTTTCGGTTAGGCAATAACAACTAAAATTAAGCAGGTGCAGGCTCTGCAATTTAAGTCTTTTTACAGCCGACGAAAATATACATTACCTGTTTTTTATAGCGGACTTTTGTAACCCGGAGGAGGGCTAGGTTCGCTGCCCCCTCGCGTAAAAGCCGGCAACCTCGGGAACTAGTCATTGGCGAAGACAACCCTGAATCCTAGACCAATTTCACTAAGAGCCTAAACTATTTGCGGGCTGGGGAGCGATCCACTGTTTCGGAAAAGGTTACATCCTAAGTGAGGTCAGGTAGTGTGGAAAGACGTTATAATTTAATCTAGACACACGCTAGTGTGTCGCCGCCAAGTAACAGTAGATTATCCCATTGTAGACATCCGATTGTTAAAAATTGATTGTTAATGATAAAAAGGCGGCTCACTAGCAGACATGTGTCTGTTAACTGTAAGCAACTGAAAGCATATTTTGGCATGTTGGGGATAAATCCCAATGCGACAGAAATGTTTCAAATTGTGGAAAATGTAAGGGAAAGGTCAGAGATTAAGAAAAACTAAAATTTAAAGGATGAATGTCCACTAATCATAGAGAAAAAGATGCGTCAATAACGTTGTTTTTATGTTACTGTCTAGCTGCCTAGCTAGCTAATAAGATTTTTCCCATGTTAAATCCCATAGACTCTTTGCTCATGGCTAGCGTAAAATTGCGAAGACCTACATACCTGAATTTTTGCACACGGATGCATGGTGATCTGAGGATGGTCCTTTTGTTGGTTTGGGGGTTGTAGGGGTCAGGACAAATGCGTGGGAGGGTTTTGAAATTTGCCACCGGAGAATTTAAATTTCGTTTCTTTTCCAAGTTGCAACCAAAGATTTTAAGCAACAATGGCTTGAACAATCAAGACTGGTCCTTAGATTTATTGTAAAAGCCTGGGCGAACTAAAAACTGAACTGTAACGAAGGACAAAATAAAGAAACATTAACGTTGCCGTGGATTGCGTAAGAATAAAGGGATGCACGTTAGATGATGGTTACGCAACAATACGAGCATACACGAGCTAAGGGTTTTTTTTTTGTTAATAACCCAAAAAACAAAATGCTTCGCGTTCTGCTGTGTTAGTAACAGAGACCTTCGGGAGTTTCTGCATGACTAAATGTGAACGAAATCTTGAAAAATTAAGGGGAAGTTGCAGGGATAAACAAAACAACTGAAGGGGATGCGCTGATTGAGTGAGCGAAGCGAACGAAATCAGCGATTGTTAGCCAGTGTGTGCAAAAACGAGATTGAAGCATCCTAAACAGACGGTGTAACCTTATGTACGTTCACAGTCCTATGAAAATTGTGATATCCACCCAAAACCAAAACTGGTAGAAAAACCCGCAAAGTTTCCAAAAACGGTCGGCCTTTGAAGGTAGTGATATCATTCCACCAAGGAAAGGCCGCAAAGGTTAATCCTATTAGCCAAGTTAATCGCACCGAATAATACTTTGGACGTTAAATGAAAACTTGAAGATTGCTACCGCTAGTAGCAATCTTCTAGTTTTCATTTAACTTTCGAACTATTAGTATGTGCGATTAACTTGGCTAATAGGATTAACCTTGGCGGCCTTTCCTTGGTGGAATGATATCACTACCTTCAAAGGCCGACCGTTTTTGGAAACTTGGCGGGTTTTTCTACCAGTTTTGGTTTTGGGTGGATAAAGGTTAACAGAAGCAGAAGGAGGAACCGCAAGCAGGGGTCTTAACACCGTGGGGTACAAGATAGGAAATCAGATAAAATTCCGAAATCGTCTACCTTGTTGGGAATGATGGTGTTCCCAATTGTGAAGTGGACAGGCGGATGGCGCGTGTCATCGTAAGTTCTTTAGTAAACTTGAGGAGCTGACACCGTCCGTAGGACGGGCTCTGGAAAGTGTGTGAAGTGGGCAGGCAGATGATGAGTGTGCTTATGATCAGA
The DNA here is from genome assembly GCA_023313725.1 of Lithobius niger. Classification (NCBI taxonomy): domain Eukaryota; kingdom Metazoa; phylum Arthropoda; class Chilopoda; order Lithobiomorpha; family Lithobiidae; genus Lithobius; species Lithobius niger. Next base: position 85,925 of record JAHWFP010256571.1, read on the forward strand.
AGACGTGAAGAGTGGATACCGTCCGGATGACGGATCATGGAAAGTGAGAATGTATATGTTGAGCGCATGACGCGGCGAAGTCGTAGCGGATGTGAGGAGCGGACACCGTCCGCAGGACGGACCGTGGTAAACTGGAAATGTGGAACACAGTTTCGAAGTTGAATCAAGAAGAAGGCACCTGGTTGGTGTAGAATGGGGATCGAAAGAAATGATTTTTCAGAGGACGAAGAGACGATGGTTGTTGATTGCTATACACTTTGTAAAAGGGTGAAGGTATGGTTTCATAGAGCTGAACTTGTGAGGATAAGGTCCTAACAGGGAGGCGAGGATCGCGATTGTATCGTCCCTACATGGGGGAGGCGGATGACGCGGAATCCATGCCGAAGATCGTTGTGTTGAGGAACAAGAGACAGACGGGAATATCGTTTAGGGAAGGACACGGAAACCTAGTGCTACGCTTGTGGCCTTGAATGAAGGATCTTGAAGTGGTAACCAGGAAGTGGATGGAGATTGATGAGGGGGACGTACGGGAACGGGTGTGTAGTGTGTGCGGATGGTAGCACAAACATACTGCTGAAAGTGATGAAGACCAGGTTGCATGTAGTTGAGGATGCATTGACGTGAATACTGTGTGCAAAATGCACGAGATGCAAGAGGGGCGGACGCCAAGCTGTCTGTTGTCATGCTAGGGTTGCCATCTGTCGAACTTGTTTGTTTTTGTGTTTGAAACACGGTACAATAGCGGAGCCAACTACTTTAACTAGAAAGAAAGGTCACAACAAGATAGTGTCTTGTGCGTCCGGAGGATGCTTACAACAATTGAAGGCCAGAAGGGTAGGGATGGTAACAGAGAAGGAGCTTCTTGGTAAAGCGCAGCTAAGGATGCCAATTAGGTATGTCCGCAGGACGAGGACGAAACGGTGAACAGATTGTGGCAGAAGATGGGGCAAGTCTTAGACGTCGAATGTGGGAACGGGCACAGTAGTAGGCCCTCCAAGGTGGAGATGCAGGAATTGATGAAACCCAGGCGTTGCGTGCACGGAGCAGAGCATAGTTCACACGAAGGGAATGACAACGACGGTTTATCAGTTCGAGCTCATTGGAGTATGTAGCGTTGACAGCACGGTGGAGAGTCTTTGTGGCCATAAGGCAGGAAGAAAGCGGATGGTCGTCCTGGAGGAGGTTGCTTGCGAAATGTAGGGGATGTGGTCCGTATTCGTAGGCCCTTGCGAAAAGTACCTCTAGTTGCTTCAGACGGAAAGGAGGACAGCAGTGCCGGGAAGATAGCGGATAGATCCTTGTCCGAGGAGAGGACGAATCGGTCCTTCGCCCAGCTGCCCCTGTAGCCGGAATGAAGGTGGCATGAAGCGAAGCTTCAACCGGGAGATCCCTGAAAAAGGTGGAGAGCATCCTAGTGGGGGTCATCCTAAGATCGAGGATGAGTAGGACGCGTCCTACAGAATGGTGAAGCCAGCTGGTCCTGAGGACCAGCGGACCCGAAGAAGAGGATATTTTTTTGGACTTGGAGTTGTACTTAGGCTTGCTTCAGATCTCGTAATTCTTTTCACTGCTTAGCTGCGCGTAGCATCCACTGTCTTGACTGATGTTGCTTTCGTTGAATGATAGTCCATCGATTTGGCGAGATGGAGACGCAAATACGGCAGTTACGTTCCTGTCCGTCACACGCAATGACGACGAGGATGAGGATCGAAGTGATACATCGTAGAATTTTCGGGAAAGCCTAGGCAATTACAAGACTTGGATGAGGACACATTCCCTTCTTTGGTTGGTGTAACTTCGGGTAACAGGATCATCAGATGAAGAAGCGGCAGACATGATGAACAGGACATGAAAACCGTTAGGCGCGCAGCGATATGAATCGCAAGGTGAGTGACTGTAGAGGCGTCTGTCTGACATGGCAGCACTACGCAGTCAGCAGGTGTAGTGCTGTAGGCAGGACCAAAGTGTTGGTCGAAAAGGTGGAGGTAATATCAGGACAGTTGTGGAGTTGTGTCCTCCTCCTTCCCCCTTTTTTATGACGTGTGTATAATCGTAAAATTCAAGGGATTGTAATGTTTGGGGAGGCGATAAGCCAAGAACTGATGAAGAAGGGGATGAGGACGTAGTCCTGCTAGATGTCCCCTGTCTATACCTAAGCGTCCTAGGATGAAGCCGTAGTCAAGGACAGGTCCCTATGAAAGGGAACGAAGGACCGAGTCTTCAGAAAAAAGGATGCGTGCTTCTCATGGAAGAGTTGTTGCATCTGTGAGTGGATGCAAGAGTGGAAACGGTAGAAAGAATTTATTGTAAAAATTGACGAAGGAACAAACTGGCTATAGAGTGGAGCGTCGAGGCAACTTTGAGCCAAAGAGCTTGGTAACATAGGGCCGGCTGTCCGGGTGTCAAACGGAGGTATCCAGGTAGATGGGGAGTGGACGAAGAAGGTGGTGAAGCAGACATGAAGCGTGGAAAGGTTCAGGCATGTGTTGCAATTAACACACAGCGCAGTGCTTAGAGGGATAAGGACCCGGTCGGATGCCTACAAAAGGCATGGGACGTAGGGGGAACGAATCCCAATCCGGCTGCTGGGCCTGTCAGGGTCACCATCCGAACCGACTGTTGTGTTAGTTTGTTGCTTCTAACTGTCGCATCCACAGGTAGGATGGGAGAGGGTGGATTGACTGTAGTAGTAACAAGATGCTGGTGTTCCTAAGGGGAGCAGGCGCCCCCCCCCCCCTTTTGTTTCCAGACCAAGGTCTAGTCGGGGCAAAGGAAGGACGAAGGATGGAAAGGTTCAGGCATGTGTTGCAATTAACACACAGCGCAGTGCTTAGAGGGATAAGGACCCGGTCAGATGCCTACAAAAGGCATGGGATGTAGGGGGAACGAGTCCCATTCCGGCTCCTGCGCCTCTCAGGGTCGCCATCTGAACCGATTGGTGTGTTAATTTGTTGCTTCTAACTGTCGCATCCACAGGTAGGATGGGAGAGGGTGGATTGACTGTAGTAGTAACAAGATGTTGGTGTTCCTAAGGGGAGCAGGCATCCCCCCTTTTGTTTCCAGACCGAGGTCTAGTCGGGGCAAAGGAAGGACGAAGGATGGAAAGGTTCAGACATATGTTGCAATTAACACACAGCGCAGTGCTTGGGATAAGGAACCGGTCGGATGCCTACAAAAGATAAAGATAAGATAAAGAAGAAGACGGCTTCGAGCAAAGCTCAAAGACACCCACCCCCCCTCCCTTCCCCAAAAAAGAACCCAAAGGGATTAGCCCCTCCACGCATCAAGGCGTGCCTTAAAGCAAGACAGGTTGGGTGCAGAAACAACAGAGACGGGCAGAGAATTCCATGGGTTGACCACCCGCTCACAGAAAAAGCGTTGTCTGATATTGAGCCAGGATAATTTTCCCCTCAGTTTGAAATGATGTCCACGAGTACTGTTAGGTCTAAGAAGAAAAAAATTGGAATAATCAATATTGAGAAGACCATGAAGAAGCTGGTAGGTGAGAATAGCTTCTCCTCTATCAAATCTTTCTTGTATAGAAGGCAGATGGAGGCGCTGAAGTCGATCGGAGTAAGTGAGTTTACAAACAGCTGGACACCATTTGGTGAGTCTACGCTGGCACTTTTCAAGTTTGTCAAGGTAAGGGCAAGGGCGACAAACTTGTGAACGGTAGTCGAGGATAGGGCGTATGAAAGTTTTAAAAAGCATGGCAAAGAGGTAGGAATCGAGGTATGAGAATTTTTTTAAGACAGTGAGCTTTGCGGAAGGCTTTGCGAGTGACATAAACAATATATTTATCAAATTTAAGTTTATCATCAACAATAACACCAAGATCTCGGTGATAAGTATCTTGCATGGGACGTATAAGTATAAGGCATGGGACATAGGGTGAACGAGTCCCAATCCGGCTGCTGGGCCTGTCAGGGTCGCCATCTGAACCGATTGTTGTGTTAATTTGTTGCTTCTAACTGTCGCATCCACAGGTAGGACGGGAGAGGGTGGATTGACTGTAGTAGTAACAAGATGCTGGTGTTCCTAAGAGGAGCAGGCATCCCCCCTTTTGTTTCCAGAACGAGGTCTAGTCGGGGCAAAGGAAGGACGATTTCGAGGGACGTAAGGCTCGTGTGAAGAACACACAAAACCAGCCAAGGCCAGAGCAGGTTACAGCTGAATGCCCCAAAGAGAACAGAGGAACGTACCTGTTGAGGAGCAGTGTATAGCACAGCTGCATAGGATGCAGTTAGAAGAAGAACGAGTAAGTTGCATCGTTCGTTGAAGCATTTATATGAGAAAGGAGGGCTGCACAGTAGAAGGCGCAGATGGTGGCTGCGTAGTAGGATGAGCAGATGGTGATGGGGAATGTGCAGTGATACGTAGGATGGTGAGGCCAGCTGGTCCTGAGGACCGGTGGTTCTGTGTGGAGAGGATGGATTGGTCCTCTGCCTGTCCGTTCCTAATAGATGGAGCAGAGGTAGCCGGGAGCGAGGCTTCAACTGGGGGATCCAGAAGGTCCGTAGTAGAAGAGTGTATCCTAACAGAGCCCATCCCGTGGATGGAAACGCCTGCGGACGTGGGCGGTAGAGGATGCGAGGACAGCTGGTCCTGAGGATCGTCTTAGTTCTTGTGTGAAGAGGACGCATTGGTCCTTTGCCTGTTCGTTCCTGAAGATGGAACAGAGGTAGTCGGGAGCAGAGCTACAACCGGGAGATCCAGGTCCTTGCAGGAGAAAGCATCCTAGGCGAGGCCATCCTTTGGCTGTAGGTGGATAGAATGCAATATGTAGGATGGAGAGGGCAGCCGGTCCTAAGAACCGGCGGATCTTGAAGAGGCGGATGTATCCTTGTCTGAGGAGAGGACGGATCGATCCTCCGTCTACCTGCTCCTAAAGTTGGAATAGAGGTGGCCGGGAGAGAAGCTTCAACCGGGACATCCAGAAGATCCTTGGCAGTAGAAGGCATCCTAGCAGGAGCCACCCTTCAAACAAATTCGAGTAGGATGCGTCCTATGAGATGATGATGCTGCGTCCTATAGGATGCGTCCCATAGGATGCGTCCTATGGGATGCGTTCTGAGGACCAGCGGATCCGAAGGAGAGGATGGAGTGGGGAGAGCTCAAGGTGGTCACGTCGTCGTGAGCGCTCTAGGAGAAATGATGCCATCGGACGGCTGCGCCGAGTATATGTAGCCAGCCCATCCCTGCGCATGCGCAGTAGTACAAACCCGGCTGGGAAGCTAACTTTCAAGCTTCTAGGGGAATAATAGCTCAAAAGGAGGGAATCGCTGTAGAAAACAGGTAATGAAAATTTTCGTCGGCTATAAAAACCTAATTTTTTTTTTTTTGGGGGGGGGGTTAAAATTGGTTTCTATCGTCTTAAAGAAAATGTATACTACCTGTAAATTTAGTTGCATTCAGTTCCTGAGTGCTCTTAATGACTTTAGGTCTTTTCGCTCTCCTGATCCGGCTAGTGCACAACCCCACTGCGCATGCGTCACCATGTGCAGTCCTCCTATAAAAGCAGACAGCTCTCCCCTGGCGGCCATCTCTTTTCCTCTCGATATGTCGACCATGATGGTGGCTCAAGAGGGGAGGTAGGGAGGGTAATTTACAGGTAGTATACATTTTCTTTAAGACGATAGAAACCAATTTTAACTAAGGCTGTGCCGGTGCCGATACTGGTACCGGGACCGGCTGCCGGTACCACTGGTACCGGTATCGGACCGGCACCGGGTTAAGAAGTACCGGGAAAAGTACCGGAATCGGCTTATTTTTTCCAGCATCAGCATTTTCGTACATTAATATTATGACATCTTCTTCCCAACGCTAATAAAAATTAAGCAACTTTTAAATAAATAATCTGCTACGTCTTACTTTGGATTCGCGATCCACATTAACTTTGCATACTGCTAAAAATGCCTTCCGTAACGATTAGGCCTAACGGGCGCGGCGCTCGCTCTCTCTCTCTCTGATAAAACACTCGGCAAAGTGGTTGGGTAAAATACTTTCATTCTCATTCAACATGTCGGAAGATCGCTTTTATTATTCCATTAATTAAAAAATTATTTTAGTCAAGTTAATTGTATAATTAAAACCAAAAATTATTCGAATTTGGTATCAAAGTGAAATTCTGCTGACAAAAACCGGAAATGAAATGGCATCGGCGTTGCGTTAGGCCTAACTTTACATCGTGGTGTCGTTTTTCACTCTAGGTTTCGCAGTTTCCTGTGATAGTTAAGACTTCGGCCGTTGTTTAGCTGCAGATTCCTGTAAAATCTTTGACAAAGAAAACGCATAATGCCACCAAAGACGTCCGGTATTTCGAAATATTTTGTGGTGTGCGAAGAAAAAGCAAATGCAAACCTGTTCAACTCCGAAGTAGCGCGTGGAGAAAATGATTCCCATTCGTACAGAGCAAGCAATTTGCGTAACCGTCTAAAACAACTGAATAGATGAAAAAAGGCAATGTTTCTTTTTGTGTCTAAAAATAAAATAAATCGACTACAGTATGCAAAACGTTTTTTTCTGTAGGCCCCTACCACAAAATGTGTAAAAATTATGAAAAAGGGAAAAAAAAAGCTTCATCTCTCGTCGATTTTTCAACTTTTGTTTCCCCGAGAAACATTTTTTTTTAAACTTTGCATGGCCTAACGAGCCTGTAATATTTTATATTTGTGTACCCAATAACCTACTTAGTAAATGTACACAGAATGTTTTCAAGCTCCCCAGTAAACATGAACAGAGTGTATACATTACATTCAGTGTGTTATTAGCCTACAAGATTTTTAGTAGCCTAGGTCTACAATATTTTATGTATAGTCTATAAAGTA